>JAWDEX010000004.1:1282178-1297115 GCA_035221805.1 Trichilia hirta | reverse complement strand
ATTGTATTTTCAGACTTATCGAGGATTTGAAAGTTTTTTTGAGCTATAGATTTTAGCAATAGCAGAATATACTAACTCTTATTATCTTTAATCATATTATATCTAATTATTATTTCTTAATTTTATAACTTCACTCACTAAGTTTTCAGACTCATTCTCTACTTCACAGTTATTTTGTACGATCAAGCTACTTGTGAGTCATTGTCTATGCTCAAAAACACAAGTGAGAAAGAAAGATAGTTGGCAGTCACTAGGATTAGTCCATCATGTACAAAAAGCATTAACATAAAATATTTAGCCAGTTTGTTGTATGTACATTATGATAATGCACATTTTGTGTATCATTAGACATTGTAAATAACGAATTTTATATTTATAAAATAATACATTTTTAGGTTATATATGTTTTGATCTATTCATGTGATATTTAATAATATATGACATAATGATATTGAGTGGTCTAGTATAAGCCAAAGACTTAGGGTGGTAGTAGAATTTATCACCTGCCGATAGCATTTCCATATTAGAAATGTTACGGGAAGTTGGTAGAAATGAAAAAGAAGAAATGAAAGGGGCTTTCTAAAGTCCCCAACCCACAACTTGATGCTGCAACATCCATTTATGGAGCTATAGCACCATACACACTGGTCTGCAATTTTAAAACTATTTAATTGAAAATTGAAAATTGTTAATAAAATAAAAAGATAATTGAAAATTGTTAGCACGTGAAAAGATAGAAATTGTTATAATTTAAAACTATTTAATGGCAATTTTTTTACTTGAATAATAGAAATAATAGGATTAATTTGGTAATTCTACTAAATTTAAGAGCTCAATTAAAAAATATTATATTACTATAAAATATTTTAGTAGAATCTCGAAATAAATTTTACAACTAAATTAACCACAATTCAAATTTTACTAAGGCATGAGTTTCCGGTGGGCTTGTACTAGCTTCGTCAATGATATGATATATCAAAAAATACAATATTTTTTTAATAAAATTGTGATAATATGCAAACTCTTATACAAAATTATTCATTTAAACTGATATAATAGAGTCATATCATATTTTATACTTTTACAAGAATAAAAAAATAAATTTTATAATAACAATATAACCATGCCATATTAGTTGTCATATTAATTTATACAAAATATTTTAATTTTGATAATATTATTTTTAATAACAATGACAATTATAATAACAAGAAGAAGTTAATATGATACATATTAGTATTACAAAATAACATAAGAAAAAGTAATAAAATTACTACTTAAAAAAAATTGTTGCATATTTTAATCCATATTTTTCACGCATCAAATGGATAAGATCTCCACTTCACCTCAATATTTCTTTCTTCTTTTTTTTTTCCATTTTCTTTTTTTTCTTTTTCTTTTTTTTTTTTGTGGTTCTTAAGACTTCGTAGATTGACTTGACTATAACCAAAAACCCAACACCATATCATACCAATTGTTATAAATCCAAATCCAAAACTTGTAATTTTCTTCATTTGAATTGAATGTATAAGATTGTGGGGTCACATGGTTAGTTGGCTTTAATTCTTCTTCAAGGAAATTGTATCTCAATTTTGTCTATTCAAATTCTATTGTTGTTCTGGATTCACGGACAAACTTCAATCATATTTATTAATAGATTTAAATAAAAAGACCACCAGAAAACGAGAAGATTGACCAACAAGTCAATTACCCTCGTCACCATCATTAAATTTGCAAACCCATCGCCAACTTTATTGTCGTCACTGTCAAATACAACATCATATTTCATTGGGAGATTCTCTCCCCTTTCCCTTCCTCGGCAACACCACATTTTATACGTAGACCTCTGCAACACCACATTTTATAAATGGAGATCCGAATTCATATTTCAAATGAAGTTCACATGATATTGTTGTGGCAATTTTGTGGCATAATTATGGTTAATGTTCACTTATGTTGCTAAGCAGATTATTACTTATATTAGAAAATACTGGTGATGGGTTTTCTTACATAAGTTTTTTCTGGTTTGGTATGCAAGTCAGGTGATTATTTTATTTTTTTCTAGAGTTGATACTGAATTCAAAAATGGAGTTACTTGACAAATATCAAAGAAAAGTTACACATAACTAAGAGACCACGTGCTCATGTTTTAATCCTAGAGTTATTTTTCTAACCCTAGTTTTAATCTCAAAATTGATTTTTTGTACCTCTTATTTTATGTTTCACGTATAATTATTATTAAAATTGTTTCAAATATTGCTACTTCTTAAACTCGTATAGGTTTCTTAATTGCTTACAATTTGGAATCAAGATGATCTTATTAAATAATTTCTAGTCCTAGTTGCTTACAATTTGGATTCAAGGTTGTTTTCTTTCTCTTTTTTCTGTCTAACTTCTAACATCTAGATGTTGCATACCATTTATTTTCAAAAATAAATAAATAAACAGTACCATCATCAAAATTCATTGCTATCCATTAGCGTGGTTGGTTAATATAATCTTATGCTGACTCAGAGACGTTGCTTTTCCATAGGTTTGTTGCATTATTTATCAATGAGTCTCTTTTGGTTATCACAAACGTACCATCTACTCAATGAGATTTATGTGATATCTAATATGTCAATAGTTTAATGTATGATAGCCAAATCCAACAAGAAGAAGAAGAATGACGATGATTAAGACAATAGATATGAGGATGATAATGTATTTAGATAAATAAACTTTTCTATTTTCTTATATATAATTACCAATATTCTTGGTATATTTCTATTTTTTTTTTTTTTTTTTTGAAAATTATATATGTAGGTAAGTTAGGTTAACTAATAAATGTCCTGGGGGAATATTGAAATTTAACTATGGAATTGTTGAATGTTTATTATTGAACATCAATTTAAATTTAAAAAATCAACTTGAAATTTATAAGAAATAATTTGTGTGATACAATAAATTTTGATATTGATTTACTAAACAGATTCAAGTACATTAAATAAAATTAAATGCTATATGACTAAAATATATATATAAAAAGGTCAAATAAAAATAAGGATAATAAATTTCCAGGCTTAATTTTAGTAAAATATCTTAAATTAAGAAATTTATTTAATAAAATTCATAGAACTTTTTTCTTTACAAAAAAAAGTCGATAAAAGTAAAAATTGAGTAATTTTATTTAATTCAAAGAACAATTTATGGAGAAACACATAATAAAAAAATATTGTTTAAAATGTTCAAAAAACTAATTTTCAAATATTTAATAGTAATTTTGTTAGCTTTATATAAATTTTTTATTTAAACAATATAAATATTAGAACCAATTCGTCTTCTTTAAATTTCAAAACAGCTCAATTACAAAATGTTATATTATTAAAGATTAAAAAAAAAGATTTTATTGGGGGCTTGAACCAACGACAAAAACAAATAAAAACACAATATTTGTAGTTTTTTTTCTCTAATTATAATTATTATTAATCATGATTGAAGTATTTTAAAATAAATATATACATAATAGAAATTATTTAATGGACTTATGAATAGGATAATACACCTATCCCACTTGAATCTTTCTTTACAAAATAATATAAAGAAAAATAATATTAAAAAAAATATTAGATTTTCATTTTTAAATAAAAAAATCTTTTTATTTTATTAAATATCTTAAAATTGAACAATTTTCATTTAAATTAAATTAATTATAATCCATATTGTTATGATTGAAGCATATTTCTCATGCAATATCCATTGCTTGCCTGCCCTTATTTAACTACAGGATTCGCTTCCAGTGGTAGAAAATCTTCCTAGCTAATTACTCTTTCTTCTTTCCTTTACGGGTCAATCTATCCATCGTTGTTTTTCAATCCTAGCATTCATTCGGTTGCAACCCCTTCAACGGAACATCAAATGGATAAGATCTCCACTTCACTTCATAAACTGACTTGACTATAAGCAAAATTCCAACATCATATCAGACCGAAAATTCCAATATCCAAATCCAAAACTTATAATTTTCCCCATTTGAATTTTAATATATAAAATGTAGGTCATATGGTTAGTTGATTTTAGTTGTTTTTCAAGAAAATTGTATCTCAATTTGTCTATTATTAATCTATTGTGAATTGATTTACAAGCAAACTTACATTATGTTCATTAATGGATTAAAATAAAAATGATAAAAATTATAATAAAAAAAATTAAATATTACAATATAAAGGACATAATAACTCCCTAATTTATTCAAATATACATTTTAATTTTATTATTTTTAAAAATACTCATAAATATGGTAATTTGTTAGTATAGTCAGCAAATATGAACAAATTGTAATATCTGTTTTTTGAATTAAAAATATTTTAGTTATTTTATCGTCTAAGGATATTTTTATAATTTTTATCATTTTAGTGAATGGATGTCAGGTATGAGTAAGTAATATTGAGGTTAGATGCAAAATTTGAGAAGGTTTCGTTGAAAAACGATTGAGATTAAAAGAATTTTCTTAGTTGTAAGCCTTTTTCAAACACCTTACATTCGAAGCTAATTTTTCATTGATCTAGATAGATTTTTGACACATGATTTGTTTTTACTGAAAAAGAAAAGAAATACAATTGTATATAAAGAAACAAAAATAAAATCGAACTTCATATAAGAGAGAAATAATGTCAAAAAAATAAAGAACTTGAGTGATATTTTTTTGTAGAGGGTGATATTTTTTATTTTTGTGAGACTTGATTGATATTTGTCATGTATAAATATATTTTTAAATATAACAATACTTTGACCCAAAATTTCAATATTTTTAGTGTTTTTAAGGAAAATTATCGATACTTTGAATAAAAATATAAACATTTAACAAAAAACAAACTTAGTATCGATACTTTGAGTAAAAATATTGATACTTTGATAAGAAACGAATAAAGTGTCGATACTTTGAGTAAAAGTATTAATACTTTAATAAGAAAATTACGCATCGACTCATTTTTTCCTATAAAAAATAACAATTTAATTCAGAAAAATATATTTTTACTCATATCTAGAACTTTCTCCCTTAAATCTTGTAAGAATATTTTGATAATTTTTTAAAGCAAACCCAAAAAAAGGGTGGGGAACTAATTATTTTCTCCCTTTCTCTCTTTCTGGCTTGATTCTTCCTTGTTTTCTCTCTTGGTTGCTTTAATTTTCTTTTCCTTCTAATCTTTTCAACTTTTAATCAACTAAACTCCCTTTTTTTTTTTTAACAAATTACTAGAACACAACTCTATCTACCTCTTACAAGTTGTATTTACAAATTTAGTGGAGTATTTAAATGAAAATGAAAAACTAAAATTTTAGACAATTTGGATTTTGACAAATTGACATAGATATCAACTTCTTTAGGCTTAAATCAAGTTGTGGGTAAGATTTCTAACTCTTTTTAAGTTTTTTATTTAAGAATGTCATGTGTATTAAAATTAGGATATATTGTTTATTTGAAAGTTTTATTAATTTAAGCATGAAATTATGAAATTGAGTTAAAATATATTAATTATAGGTTAAAATAAGTTAAATAAAAATGTGAATTTATTTAGGTGATAGATTACTGTTTATAAATACTATTTATCTGAGAATATATTAGTCAAAGAGTTGATTTTGTATGTTGAATTCGAGTTAAAAATGATAGAATTTCATAAAATCTCGATTAATTAGGTTTTGCTTGAAAACTTAGCTTATTATTCATAATTATAGCACATAGATTGCATTGATTTCATTTGTAGATATGCATAATGATGAGATTATTGGTTTATATGTGATCTAGGTTTAGCGAATTTGAACGGTAAAGCTTCGAGATGTGAGGACTAAAGGGAGTGTATACCTTTCTCCAGTTTGTGAATTCCTATTCTCTTAAATACTTTCAAAATACTTTATTAAAACTTATTTTTTATGGATTAGAAAATAGTTTATTGTATGTTTATTAGTTAAAATAAAATATAAATAGCCTATTGATTGAGTATTGACATGTTAATGAGATGAGAGGCTAATTATGATATTTTTATCTTGATATTATCATGTGAACTTTAATGATAATTCATTATATAAGTGTTTTTAATATTGAATTTTATTGATTTCATGCATGATTGAGTTTATATTAATTTTGGTTGGAGAGCAAGTTAATATTAATTTGGTTTATGATATTAAAGTTGAGGAGGCCATAGCCATAAGGGATAAAACTATAGTGAAAGAGTTAAGTAGCCTAAAAATAGATCGAGGTAATGGTCATCCTAAGTGAGTAATACGTTGACAAGGTCAGTATAAGAGAGGTGATGACCTCGTTTATGATAAAGTAGTCCATTACACAAAAATATAGAGGATAATCATGTATAAATTTATAAGCTATTATAGATCAATATTAGTAGTGGGCATAGTTTTTATAAAATGAATACATTATTACTATATACATATTTATATAATTTCTTTTTTACATAATAGCATCATCACTTTTGTTTATATGAGATGAAAAATACTGATGGTTCGAGTTTGCTCCTGATTAGAGTAATTATCAAAAAGGGTAGTCAACTTGATAATTTTTAGATAATAGACCATGATTTTCATTGAAATCAAATTATTTTATATACGTTCATAAATATTTTCTTAAATTATTTTCATGTAATTGTTTTATGTGTATATGTGTATATATATGTTTTTATATTCACTCATTGAATATACTCCTATATAGTCACCCCCTCATACTTCAATTTAATGCATTTACGAGTAGAGTAGAGGGTTAACTAAAGGTAATGATTATTTTTCAGAGGTTTAAGAATTGTTAAGTATATTTTTCATACTTAACTCACTTATCTTTCGAAGTCTATTGGATATCATTTAATAATTTTAATTACTGAATTTTAATATTTTAAAATATTATTTAATTTTAAATTAGTTAAAAAATATTTAATAAAGTTAAATATTTTTATTATTTAAATTTTTAGTTAAAATTTATTTTAAATAATTTATGGTTTGAAAATAATGATACTTAGAGTTTTGTGAATTTTCATGTCGCGATTCTAGCCCATGAGATAAAAATATGAGGGTACACATGGTTGTCACGTATGAGATCCTATTCAAGGCTTGACACAAATAATTTAATATATTTAACTCTCAAAATAGTTATAATAAAAAAATAAAATATTTAAAATAAATTCTTTTATTTTCTAACTTTTAGTTGTCATTCATTCTTAATTTTTGTTGCCTTTTCTATAAATTACGAATTATAATAAGAAATAAAAATAATTTAAGTTGTAATAATTTTTTAAAAAAATAAAATAATTAATAATATAAACACCCCATTTGGTCTGTATTAAATTGGATTAAATAAAATAAAATAAATCGATTTATATTGAATTGGATAGCATTTATTTTTAAACAATTGAATTAGATATATGATTGATTTTTATACACATAATACTCATTTGTGTGGCCTGTTTTAAGATTAGATTGCATCGGATTATATCTATAATTTTTATAATCTATTTGAATTAAAAACTTAATGCATGCCCACGAATAAAATAAATGTTCCCAACTTAAGAATAAATTTAATTAATTTATTCAAATATTTATTTTTATTTTGATAAAATTATTTTAACATAAATAAACAAAAACGGTTGGTAACTCAACTCAAGAATATATGTAATTCATAAATAGTATGAAATAAAAACAGTAACTCTCAAGTATATTATCAAATGCTAAGCATAGGTAAAGGTGTTTCCTTGATAGTTTTATTTTTTTAGTTCAAATTACATAAAAATATAATAATTAAAAATAAAAAAAGTTATTTTCTATGAACAATGGAATGGAATAATCATAAAATACAACCTCGATTTTTTTAATATAATTAATTTGTTTTATTGTTAAACTCGATGATATTGATTAAAAAAAATCCTTTTAAAAATATAATTTAATTTAGATTTGATTTTATTTGTGGAAAATAAAAGTAAAAGCCTCTTTGTGAATATTGATTGATTCAATAAGTAAAATTTTTTTAAAAAGCTATGAAAATAGTTATAAAAAAATTTAAAAAAATATTTAATCAATAATTTTTTAATAAATTACGATTTTATATGGGTATTTATAAAATCAATGAGACCAATAGACATTTAACCAAATCTTAGGAATGTGTTATAAATATATCTTTTACCCAATAAAATAAATAATTTTAGAACTCTTTTTTAGTTTCAGTTTCCTATGCTCTATTCTACTTCAAACACTAAAATTAAATTAAAAATAAATTCACATTAATTTTATCACGATAATATGATATTAGAAAATATTTATCATATTACTATCTATATATAATGATATGGATAAATCCCATTTATTGAGATATTTAACCATCTATTTAATTATTTTTTTATCAATCATATAAAACATTTACTATTAGTAGCAAGAAATCTTATTATATAATAAAATATTATATAAAATAAAATATTTTATTAAATTTAAGTAATTACATTAAATTATAAAATAAATTTATGGAATGATTTTTATGTAATGTTTTATTTTTTTTTTATAAAGACAATGACATTCTAAAGTTATTATTTTTTTAAAAAAATAAAATTTGAAACAGACTCATTATATGATAATATAAATTAAATATTCTTACCGTAGGTTATAAAGGTATAAATATAATTAAATAATAAAAAAATATTAACTTGTATCATAAAATTTGTAACTCAAATAATATGAAAATTGAATCATCACTGTCATTTTATGTCATATACTAAATTAAATTAACTTAAAATGTCAATCAATATGTTAATATACAAATTAAAAAATTTTAGTATTACTCAAAATAATTATTATTTTAATTATAATTTTTTTATTTTAACATATGTAATTTTATTATTTTTTTTAAATTTAAACAATTTATAAGTAATTCATTTGCCGGCGAGATGGTTTGTTTTTTAACAAAATTAATATATATATATAATTTTTACAAATTTTATACAAATAAATTTATATGATAATAAATCACCTCCTATCCTAAGTTCTATTTTTAAATAAAAATTAGGTTATATTTTATTTTACATAAATTGTTTTTTATTCTCTTAAAAATAAAAAAATAAAAGATAATAATAATATAATAATAATATTATTAATATTAATATATATAAATAAATTATACACTTAATAATATTATTTTATCTTAAGAAAATATTGAAATTAAATAAGCATTGCAAGTGCCGGACATGCCCTCTGCCGCGCCATAAATGTTTGTACCTTTGCTGCATTCTTAAGGCGGCAAGCATTACCAAGTCAAAATCCAATATTTATTTTTTATTTTTATTTTATTTTAAAGCAAATATTTTCGGCCTATTACATTATTATATTTTGTATTTTTATTATTATTAATATCATGACCACCGCCACTTAATATATAGTTCATCTTCTTATCAATAATTATTACCATAAATCTTTCTTTTTATTTAAACGTCGCCCTCAATTTAACTTTAAAATTATACTTTTAATGTACGATTAAATATGCACTTTAATTCTATAATTTTCAAAAATTTACATATAAATTTATTTTTGTTAATTTTTTTATTAATTTGGGTATTTTTTTAATTTTTTTTTAAATTATTATAATACTTTGTTGATTATAATTATTTTAAAAATTAAATACACTACTTTATTTTTATTTTCGTATAAAATTTTAAATTAAATTCATCAACAGGATGTTATGTAAATAATTTTAAAAAAATAGACCTAAAAATAATTTAATGGAGCCCATGGAGATCAATGTGTGCATTTATTGGTTGGCAGAAACTTAGATTAGAATCACGTTAATAATGAAAAAAAAAATGGTAAAAGCATAAAGTCAATAAACGTGTTCCAATGCGTACGTCCGCGTGCGTGTTTGGTGGTACGTACGCACGTGAATCACGTTGAGTTAGTTGAGCAAATTTGCAGTTGCTCAAGTTGCCGTTAGCTTCCTGTTTCAAAATAGAATACGGACAAGTAATTTAAATTTTGTCAAACAACATTCTAGTCCTTCAACCTTGTTAAAATAATAAAATTCGAATATAATTTAACAAACCATCTTTAAATTTTAATAAAATAACAAATTAATATCTAATTTAGTTATTTTTTAAAAAACAAATGAAAAAATTTAGGTGGAATAATACTAACAATATCGTCTAATAATCATTAGTTATATATTATAAATTTTATTCTTAAAAAACATTATAAATCAATTTTACTTCATTATCAATGAAACAAACTAATAAGACGATGCCATGTTGATAGACGTAAGATAGAGATAGGATATATTATTATTTTTTGTCTAAAATTTTTATGTTACAAAGCATCGAGCTACTATAATTTAATATGTCGGGATAAACTCATTTAAGATTTTTCTTTTATTTATTATTATAATTATTACTAATTATAAATAATAAATTTTAAAGTGAATATATACATGTTTCGAAATTATTGGATGGACAAATAGGATGCTCGTATATAATATGGTATATATATATCTCACTTAAGATTTTTTTTAAATAAATTAGTCATTATGGGGACTGATACGTAAACATCGTTAACCTATGTTTTTAAATGTTGTTTTAATAAACTTTAGGGACTAAAATGTTATTACTCCAAATCCGGAAAGGAAAATGTCTTTTTAGCGGTACGTGCGGATCATCTCGTGGATTTGGAAAAGATTCTTTTCCTAAGGTTATTTTCGTCATTTGGAGGGAATCTTTTTTTCTGTTTTTTTTTTTTCAGATCCTTCGTTCCTTACATTTAGGATTTACCAAACTCTCAATAAATAAATAATAATTAAAATCAACCCAGGCGTATATTCTTTGAGTGTCCCGTAAGATTAGCTCAATTCGTTTCTTGCTTTGGACATAATAGATTGGAGTAAACGAAAGATAAAATATTTATTAATTTATTAATTATTCTGAAAATTAAAAATAAAAAGGTGTTGCATAAATCATTTTTAATAAAATTATTTTATGATGCAGAGGATAATTTAATAATTTAATAGTAATTTATTTTTGACTTTTTATTAGAATTTAAATTTAAAGGTAAGACGGAAAAAGACGGAGTTAATGAAAAAAATTCAATAAAAGTATTTTGTAAATTTATTCTTCGTTATTATTATTATTATTTTTATGATTAATTGATTTAAAAATAAATTTATATGCACTTAAAATTTTTTAAAATTTAGTGTTTAAGTGAGGGTTGAGTTTGAAATTTTAATTAGTTCATATGAATTTTAGAAAAATTATAAATTGGATACGGTTTATGATTTTTTTTTTTTATATAATTAATTTTTTTTAACTCGAAACTCCTGTCTCAGTCAGACCCTCGGGTCCTCCAGACTGCACCAAATCAAAACGAATTTAGCATCCATTACCCTTCAGGCGTGGATTTGCGCTTAACTCGACTTAAGTCAGGATGATAACTAGGCTCTAGATCGAAACCCAGACCTGCGGGACAAGTGTTACGTCAACTTACCATCGCGGCTGCAACTTTATGAGTTCACAATTGATTTTTTATACATAATTATGATATAAATAATAAATAATAAATAAAATATTATGATTGAGTATATACATTGATATGCACATTTAGCTATTTTTATTAATTAATATATAAATATCTAAAACTTTAATGCGAGTAGGATTTAAATTTGAATTATTTGATATCATATTCACACAAAAATCTATTAATTGAATTAATTAATATTCATAACAATGTTAATTACACATATTATATTAAGTTTTAATTATAGAATATTCCATATATTTGAACAAGTACTCGACCAATTCCTTTGAATTTATTAAAAATGAATGATTTTCACTTAATTTAAAAAATAAATTATAAAAATATTATAATATAAGTTTTTAGTAAGAATTAATTAACAAAAAATATTATTTCAACACATAATATTATTTAATTAAATGGACAAATTATATGCCAGCATCTTTTCAATATACATATATATAACGTGAAGTTTAATTAACTCAACTGCTAACTATCGTTAGTTTTATAGTTAAATACAACCTAAATTATGCCTAATAATGGAGATAGGGGTTACCAAACATGTCATTATTCAAACTTACAAGTAGTCTAAAAGCAATTTTTAAAAGTATTTCTTCGCAACAACTTGTAATGTAAAATTACATGAAAACCCCCACACCTTGAAGTGGTAAATATCGAATTAATTAATTAATTAATTAAAATACTTGGACAACCCAAATAATGCTGTGTGCATAAAATATTTCAATTAAGTCCTCGCCCCCCCCAAAATAATCTTCCTACCTAATCCCACCGCTCTTTCCCAATTAATGAGTCAAACCTAAAACCCTAACCCTATAAAAATCAGAAACGGATAAAACAAATATCAAAATAAGACAACACAAGACCAAGGCAAGCAAACAGGCATTGTCAGAAATGGTCTTGTTTTCTCCACGTGGACGGTCCTCCAATTTTGCACGTGCTGCCATCGAGTATTACCGGCTATTTCCGGTAAAAATTGAAAACCCTCTCTCTCTTACAGCGTCGGATTTGGATTGTAGATTGTGTGTTTTGTTTGTTTCGGTTTTCTCACTATAAATATTAACACCGGCACATTTGTAAGCTTTTTCCCTTCTTCTTCCTTTTGCGCACCCCCTCATTCTCTCCGACGGCGATTTCGTTTATTATTTTTCCTCTTCGCCTTCGTCGACGATTAACCGGCGAAATCGCCGGCGACTGTTTGAACCGTCTGAGAAAGTTATCTTCTTTTTCTTTCTCCGTCGCTTTCGCTCTTTGAGGTTTGTTCTTTCATTTCTGTTTTGTTTTGTCCTTAAATTTCTTTCGAGCTCCAGATCTGGATGTTTCCCCAAACTCAATAAATTGACCTTCTGAATTATAAATCTCGATCTTATTTTTACTTTTTTTTTTTTTGTAGTAATTCTTTTTTTGAAATATGAGTAAGTATAATGTACTGCATTTGTTGAAAAATTTGGAAGAAATTTGATTTTTTAAAAAAAATTTTAAAGTGCAAATGTTAATCTTATTTATTAGTTAAAAACGTTCCTGTTTAAAACTCACTGTTATTTTTGAAATAAATTACAAATGGAATAGTTACATCAGCGTGTAAATCTATAATTATTTTATGAGAACTTTAGGTATAAACTTTCTTATGTTTCGTTTGAATTTGGTTGAAGACTTGCTCAATCAAAGATTTATTTATTCTTTTTCATTACAATACCAGTTCTGACCGAATGGATAGGTAAAAACGTTAATATTGCTTATAAATAGCCATTTTAGATTTCTATATCTGAGTGTATATTTAATTTTTGTTCTTGAATCATTTGGTTTATAGATCGTTTAGTGCACCAGGAAAAAGGTTGATTTTCTCAGGAAATAGGGAAATGGATGGGACAAAGGAGGTGTTGGGACTAAGATATGTGAGCTCACATTGCTCTATCTCTGAAATGGATGACTATGATCTCTCACGCCTTCTTGATAAGCCGAGGCTTAACATTGAGAGGCAGAGATCATTCGATGAGAGGTCACTTAGTGAGCTCTCCATTGGTATGATGCGTGGAGGTCTTGATAATTATGAGTGTGCTTATTCGCCAGGAGGAAGGTCAGGGCTTGACACACCGACATCTTCGGCTAGGAACTCGTTTGATCCCCACCCCATGGTGGCAGAGGCATGGGAGGCTCTAAGAAGGTCCTTGGTGTATTTCAGGGGTCAGCCAGTTGGTACAATTGCTGCATATGATCATGCTTCTGAGGAGGTTTTGAACTATGATCAGGTAAAACTTTTTCATTATGCTTATTATAAAGACTTGTTGTGGACTTGTTTCAAATATGATAGAAAATATGATCATGCCAACCTTCAGACAGGCCACTAGTGATCGGAAAATAAACATTGAGGAATGCTTTATAAGTGAAAACTCTGATCCATCAGGGAAGTGGTAACTTTAATTAGATTAAAAATTAAACCTTGTATGGAGAACCATTACACTATGATATTGAAGAATGCTTAGGTTCAGAACTACAGCTCATTAAATGGCGTCTTAATTATGAGATGGCGGAAGATCAAATTAAAACTTCACCCAGGAAGGAAGGAAGAAAGAGGCAGATTGAATTGAATAATTAACATCCATGACATTTTGAAATTCTTGATATTGAAATTTGAGAAACCATGCACTTCTGTTAATCATGTTACTGGAATTACTTTTTTCAGTCTTATGTTTGTTTACATTCAGGTTTTTGTACGAGATTTTGTTCCCAGTGCCCTGGCATTTTTGATGAATGGTGAGCCTGGAGAAGGTGCAATGCCGGCTAGCTTCAAAGTTCTTCATGATCCTCTTCGAAAAACAGATACTCTTATTGCAGATTTTGGTGAGAGTGCCATTGGAAGAGTTGCTCCTGTTGATTCTGGATTCTGGTGGATTATTCTCCTCCGTGCATATACAAAGTCTACTGGGGATTTATCTCTGGCAGAGACACCCGAGTGTCAAAAGGGGATGAGGCTCATTTTGGCTCTGTGTCTTTCAGAAGGATTTGATACATTCCCAACCCTGCTCTGTGCTGATGGATGCTCAATGATTGATCGAAGAATGGTAAGTTGTCATCATGATTTTATTTAGCTGTGTTTTAACTGTACATTTAGTTGCTTGTTTGGCTGTTACTTGGTGAATTTGCTGTCATTGAATTTGTTATAGTGCCAAGATGAAGTAATGGAAATAGTTGAACTTTGTAAAGCATAATGAGTTTCCTCACCAGAACCATGCTAGCTGATTGAGTGCTTGGTTTGATTTAGATACCTGGACGCTTCAAAAGACCAACAATATGATCCATTGCAAAAGTGTTAAGGAGACTTAATGGCTTTCATACTTACCAATATAGTGATTAGTTGGCAAAGTATTAGCAGCAGATGGTATAATTACTTGCTTATGAGTACCA
>JAWDEX010000004.1:1256587-1282078 GCA_035221805.1 Trichilia hirta | reverse complement strand
CAAATTCGGTACCTCGATCATGAACAAAATTTACAGATGACAAAATTGGGTTATGACACTAATCAGTGGTAGTAACAAAATAAGCCAATTATGCAATGTTATTATCTCTAATGACATCACCTTAACTAAAAGTTTATTTAGATATATTTAAATCATAGACTCTATACTCATATTCATAACTCTTTGTAAATAAAGTCTCGACAAATAATACATTATAAGATCTTATTTTACATTAATAATAAAATTATAAATTAATATTAGCAACTAAACTTATGCAAAATAATAAAATATCATTTTATTAATTATAAACTATTTTATAACTAATTACAATAGATAGATAGATAGATAGATAGATAGATAGATAGAAGTAATATCCCTAAATAATTTGACATAATTAGTTTTAAGACATATCTCTAACAAGGTTAATTTAAAAATTATATCTACTACCAGTTTTATGATGAACCTGTTAAGTCTTGCAATAAATTGTCTTGAATTTTTTCTAATTAGATTATGCAATACTTGAATACATTAAGTTAAAGCAATTTAATTGATTAACCTAAACTTATTTATTGTATAAGTAAAAGTACGTCAAATATTTTATCCTATCAAATAAAATGTTGTCAAGTAGTATAATCTTGGTCTTACACTTATATAACAAATGGAATGTGGATATGCATGAAATATGTATGGATTTGGATCACACATTTGACAACCACATTTTTCACATAATATATTTAATTAATGGTTAATTAAAAAGAATATATATATATATATCATGGATATTTTTATTTTATGAAATGAAAAGCAAGAAAACAAAATTCAAGCTTTCTTCTTCCTTTGGTCGTCCACTTCCACAAGCATAAAGACAATCAAGTTTTAACCATTTTAATAAATTAGAGCTTGATTTAAAGGTTTTAAGGTGTGATCAAAGTACTTAAATGATCAATTTCAAGTATTTAAATTGATTTTCAAGTGATTGAAAGTCTAAGATTTTGGCAAAAAACTTAATTCAATTAAAAGAGTTTTAATTGAAATTTTGTAAAGTCAAAAAAGAAAAAATAAAGGCAAAGGCGTCAATCATTATAGGAATTTCTAATTTGGTGCTCTAAGACTTCAAAATTATTGAATCTAAGTGTGAAAGGCTTAAACATAAAAGGTATGGATTATGAAAAATTTTAAACTATATCCATGTTACTTAATACCTAGATGTTATAATATACAAACTTAAATTTATATTTTAGGAATCTTTACATGCTAGAATCTAACAATTTGATCCTTAAAAGGGGTAATCAAATAAGTTAGAATTTTGTCTTATAAATTCAAAAATGATTGGATTGTAAATAGGCATCAAAAACATAAGCAAAGGTTAGATAAACTCAATACTCTACAACATTTGTACTTCACATTTCAATTCTATTAAAGCCTTGTTCTCCGTATATGTTATATATCCGCAGATCACACAAAACCTATCTTACGTCGATGAAAATACATGTACAAGAACACATATTAGTGATACCAAGTACAGGATAAAACTCTGATTACCCCAAACTCTTACAAAAAATACAATTCTAAAATTCAAATATGGAACGGACGCTAAGCAGCTATTACATCATATCTAACCACCAGGTTACACCCCTTAGAGGCTAATTTTCTAAACATATTCAAGTACATTAAATGAAATAAAATGCCATATAATTAACATACATTAAAAAAAAATGTAAAATATAATACTAATTTCATAAATTTCCAAGCTTAATTTTGGTAAAATATCCCAAGTTAAAAAATTTATTTAATAAAATTCAAAGAACTTTGTTTTCAGAAAAAAAAAAATTGATATAAGTAAAAGATTGAGTAATTTTATTTTTAATTCAAACAATAATTTATGGAGGAACACACAATAAAAAAATATTGTGTAAAAAGTTAAAAAAAATAATTGAAAAACGGTTAACATGTAAAAAAAATTAACTTTTTTATAATTTTCAATTATTTAATAGAAATTATTTTATTTAAGCAATACAAATCCTAAATAACATAACATTTTTTAATTGCAATTTACATGAATTTTTTTTATTTAAACAATATAGACATGAGAGTCAATTCGTTAATTTCTCTAAATTTTAACGGCGCAATTAGAAAATGTTATGTTATTTAGGATTTTATAAAGAGAGTAATTTTACTGGGGCTTGAATGAGATTTCATAAACAAATTAAGCGAGATTCAACTTTCAATTGGACTTCAGTCCAATGGGCCTGTACTGAGTATGCCAATATTTGAGAATCTCCCTCCATTATTTTAGTGTGATGACTTTCAAATTATAATTAATTAAGAGAAAATTTTTATAAGATTAAATGTTAAAATAAACTTTATATATTGTATTAAAAATTAAGATTATTAAATAACAAAAAAGTTTGAATATATATATATAAATATATATAACAAAATAGAAAAAAAAATATTTAAGTAGAAATGTTCAATAAGAACACACCATATGTGGCATTTTTTCCTGATTATAATTACCATTAATTATAATTGATAAATTTTAAAATGAATATATATATATATATATATATAATCAAAAATTATTAAATAAGCATACGAATGGCGTAATTTGCTTATTTCACGTAAATCTTTCTTTATAAAATAATACAAAAAATAATAAATTGGCATTTTATAAAATAAATCTTTTTTGATTATTGAATGTTTTAGAAGTAAATAGTTTTCACTTAATTAATTTAATTGTATTTGTGGTCCATATTTTTATAATTGAAGCATCTTTTTCATGCAACATGCATTGCTTGCCTGCCCTTATTTAACACATCCAATGGAGAAGATCTCTCCTTTCACTTCACAAATTGACTTGACTAACAAAAAAACCAATATCCAAATCAAAATCTTATAAATTTCTTCATTTGAATTTTAATGTACATAAAATGTGGGTCCTATGGTTAGTTGGTTTTAATTATTCTTCAAAAAAAATTTTATCTCAATTTTTATATTAAAATTTTATTGTGATTGTGATTCACAAGCAAACTTTGATTATATTTATTAATGAATTTAATTTTTTATAACTTATTTAAATTAAAAACTTAATGCATGCCCACGACTAATAAATTGGCCCAAAATAATAATGGAAGTAAATTAATAATTATATATGTCTCGTTTAGTAATTACATAAAATTGAAAATATTGAGAATGGGTGTCATTATTGAGATGTCGACCACGTGACACGAAATTCAAAATTCTTCTCCTTTTACTAGGCGATGCTTCTTAATGTTCTCATTCATATAATATAATATAATAGTAGAAAAACCTCCTTATCATTATTGATTGATTCAACAGGTAAAATTTTCTAAAAGGATGGAAAGTCCAAGGTTTCAATCCACTCGCATAGAGTTGTGCAAGTGTAGTATATTTATACTAATATAAATGCAACAGACTCTCTATAATATTTTTCATGTGAAATTGATTCGGGTGCATTTAATATAATTAACTGTTATAAGTTGAAAAATAATCATATTTCGTGGACTACTTATTTTTTTTTCTAATGAAAATGTTTTATTTTTATTAATTATTATTAGTTATAAAATAATCATGTCTCAGTGCATCTTCTAATTTTTTATTTATTAAAGTAAAAATAATAAAATTATATTATTTTATTCTAGGATTTTTTTTATTTTTTTAAGATTTCAACGGTCAATTTATTAATAAAAGAATAATAAAATATTAGAGTCTCTTCCATCTTGATCGGTGAAAGTGCCTAGTCAGAGTCAGAGCCAACTCAGCACTGGATAGGAGAAAGAGATATTGAGTCACTTGTTCAACAATTCTTGTCGTTGATTACCCGTCGTTTGGTCTACATTTTGGGAATTATCTTTATTTATTTCTCAATTGGACTCCATACTTCATGCATTCAATTTTTTTATAATATATTATTCACTTGACCATAATCATAGACTTTTAAAAAAAATATTTTTAATAAAATATATACAATTAGATTTTAAAAGATATTTTATTTATTTATTATTATTATGTAGTAATTAGACTATATTAAATAAATTTTTAAGAATAATTAGACAAGTTAATAATTATATTAAATATGTAAATAACATAATATTATTATGTAATAATTATGTTAAATATATAAATAACATAATATTATTATGTAATTTTACTACAATAAAAATATTCAATTTTTTTTTTATATTACACCATATATTTATGGGATTAGAATTCTTTCCTTATTTTTTTTTATTTTTTCTTTTTTTTTTATTCTAAAGATCTGTATTAGTATTACTTAGTCGACAAAATTATACATTGACCCGCAATTTATTAACTTAAAATTTTAATTTTAATTACTACTTCTTGATTTTAGATATTCACTTTTGTAGTACTCCATATCTCAATTCAAAGATATTTTGATAAATTTACAAAGAAGGCATTATTGTCATTTTATAATTTTATATTTGGATTCTAGTAGAAAAGATTTGAATAAAATAGAATGAGTTTAAAAAATTTTGTATTGAAGTTTCAACTGCGCATCCAAACTTCGACCATAAATTCTCGTTGATTGAAAAATTCAATTGATAATCCATTTGTTTTTATTGAAAGATGACATAATAAGAAGTTCGTATAAGGAAACAGAATAAAAATTAGAAGTCAGATAAAAGAGAATTAAAATTCAAAACAAAGAATAAGTGGTGCAAGTAGTTGAAAAGGGAATAAGGTGGCTTGGGTAGGACAAAAGTGACCCAAACCACCACTACTAGACCAGCACTAGACCTAGCTTGAAAGTGATGATAGGCATCTTTTCCCTCTTTGCCAAACAGCAATGGGCATTGGTAGTGGCCATGAAAAGTTCACTTTTTCCCTTTCTTACTTCAATATCCTCCACTCCTTTAATGTTTTCAAGCCTATTCTGTCATTTTTCCACCCATTGTATGCATATATGAAATCAAAAGAAGCAAAATGAATCATTTTTCTCTTGAAATCCATTCCTTCCCGAGGGTTCTTCGTTTTTGCTCTTTTATGCAACTTCATCTTTCTTTCATTTTGCTCTATTCTTAATCAATTTAACTTGTATTTTTTTCTGCCAATCACATGTATTTGACTTTCTCAACACTTTGCGACCTTTATTTGGTTGATTTAATTGACGATTAAGCCGAGAGAAAGTTAAAGTCACTGTTTATGATTTGGAATTTTTTGAGATTGTTTGCGATTAAAGCATCTAAGGGATAAATTAATCCTTGAATAAGACTCTTAGCCTTGCTAATGCATTAATTTTCATATTTTAACTAACTTTTAGGAATAAGTTACTATTTATTACAAGTGTTATTGTTCAATATGAAAAATTTTATGATTAAGCTTGTTTGAGATTAATTAAGTCTAAAATAAATGATTATGTATTAGATTTACTAGTTTGGTGACTAAATAGCGAGAAATTAGAAATTTTAGGCCTGAGTTATATAATAAACTTTTAGTTAAATTCTGTATAAGTATGTTCCAACTTTTTCACGATAATTAGTAAATTCGTGTCATTGATACACCAAGGGAGCATCCAACTAACTCGAGTTAATCTAGATTTCGTCCAATCTCTGTCTGTCAGCAAACTAAGTGAGTGGATTATTAAATGTTTTTCATTTAAGTATTTATGCTTTATAAGAACTTTAAAAATATTTTATGTGTGAGTGGATATCATTATGTTTTTCTCATATTTTAATAGCTATGCTTGTATATTATGTATGTTTTTAATATACGTTGCCAATCATGAGTAAATTTCTCTATATTTTCTTCATCCTTAACTAAATCATATTTTGGTATACTTGAAATGTTTTCTATATAATTGGGTACTGATGGTTTTCATAGATTTGAAAATTAAATTTTTATATTTTACATACATTATACGTTTTATAGGAAGAGACATATATGTTATATGATTTATGTTGGTATAGAAGTGAGTTTTGAATAATGTTTTATGATGTTACAAATGTATTATGTAAATGATTTCAGTCATGAAAAGTTATTTTGTTTATGAATTGTTTAAATGTGTTATGCATAGAAGTATAAAATTATTTGATTCAATTATTTCCATTTGTTACGAGTTTCAATTTTGAATTCATATAGCCTCATTTTAAATTTTATAATATAATGAATTATATTTTATTAAACACTGTTATTACTTTTATGATATTTTTAAGTTTATAACTTTATATTTTGGCCATAATTTCTATTCTTTCTTATTCTTAGCCAGAAGCTATAAAGGATTGTGTACGTACTCTTAAAAAGGCACGATATGATATATATGTATGTAAAGGTACCAATACAAGTGAGAAGTAGGGAACGAAGGAAAATTTGATATTAGATACCTAATACCTGATACTTGTATATAGCTGTATGCATCTTTAGGGTAATTGATTTTATGAAAACTAAATTTTAAATTCTGACACATGATATCTAACATCATTATACTTATAGCATAAGTTTTTGATATATTTAATTTTTGATTTCTGATAACTGACAACTAATATTTGTGTATATACATATAAATAAATATAGTTTAATATATTTGATTTTTAGAAAATCGATTATTATTTATTTTATAAATAATGTGTGGTTACTATATAGAACATTTCAATACTTCAAGAAAGATTTTTAATATATACTTTTTTTTAACTTAGTATTAAAATTTTAGCATTTGATCAAAATTTTTTTTATTACATTATCAGTACTTGAATACGAATTTTTTATTTTTTATTTGTGTATATCTTATTTATTATTTTATCCATTTACTAAGTCTTTTTAAAGACTTACAAACATCATATTACAGTTCTGTAGGTACTTTAATATATACTTGAAAGATAGACAAATAGAGTTGATGTTAGAGTGTAATCATTAAGATTTAGGTTTATTTGTACAGCATTATTTTATCGTTGGGCATGTAGCTTGTTATGTATTCTAGGATATATAACATGTTAACTTTTATATATGTATATTTTATGTATTGAGTCATATATCTCATTTAAATGCTTGAAGTTGATTATTATGTATTATTCTTTCAATTACAGAATTAAGTTCTATATGTACATGTATAATTTGTATATAACGGATTATAAAAATTAAATCTATAGTCCTCATGTTATTAGAAGCTTAAGGAGAGGAGGAGGCTAGCTATGTTTTCTGCCAATTGCCCTCCAAGAAATTTGGGGTGTGATAACTTTGGAATGCATAAATTTAATAAATAAAATTTATGTTATTATTTCAAATCAAAATTTTTAAATTTTTTCACCCTATTAGTTATTAAATTTATACCAAATCCTTAATTTGTCTAAACTCATCTATTTTTTCTAAAAAAATTAAATCTATTTTTTCAATGAGGAAAATACGTAATTATAGAGAACTTAGAGATTTAATTAATTTGAAAATTTTTGAAAAGAAGATAAAACGTTAATATTGCAATATGTTTTAAGTTTTATAAACAAAAAATATTAAAAATAAAAAATAAATATGTAATTTTTATTTATTTAATTTTTTAAATAATTATTATAAAACTATTGATTATAATCATTTTAAAAAATTAAATACATGAAATTATTTTTATTTTTGTGTACATTTTTGGATTAAACTAATAAATAATAGTTTATGTAAATACTTTTAAAAATAATAGACCGAAAATTTAGTTTTAACCAAATTTTATAGTGCATAGACTGGTGTAACCGGCCAAGCTGAAATTGGTTGAATGTTGCCGCGTCAGCTTAGTGGCAGTGAAAGTAAATTTTAGTGTGAAAAGTGTTTATTGATTGATAGATACTTAGTTTAGGAAAAGATCACGTTTTCTTGTTTTTCTTTTTTTGAAAGAAATAAAAAATTAAGAATCTTTAAATTTTTAAAATTTAATTAAATTTTTTTTATTTTATTAAATCTAAAAATATTTATTTTTAATTTTATTTGTTAATATTTATTATCACGTAAATTATACATTTAGAATTTAATAATATCAATAAAAATTAAATTAATTATAATAAAAATATGGATAAAAATAAATATTTTTAACTTTAACAAGAGAGAAATTTTATTTTAATTAAATTTTAAAAATGTAAATATCGTTTCTCCGACCCAAAAATAAGAACATAAAGTCAATAAATTTGCTCCAAATGCGTACATCCGCGTACGTGTGACGTGTTTGGTGGTACGACAGTACTTACTCCCGTGAATCAAGTGGACTTAGTTAAGTTCAGGGTCTCGCTCAAGTTGCCCTTTACCTTACTGTACGGACAAGGAAGCTGTTCTTTATATCGCAGAACCAAATAAAACAAATTAAAAAGGAATAATAATATTTTAGTCCTCAAGTTTTATCAAAATAATAAATCAAGACACAATTAATATATGATTTTATTTTTTTTTTTTTAAAATAAATTAAAAAAATCTGGGTGAGATCACCTAGCAGTAATATGTATTTTCCAAATTTATTTCAGCACATCAACAATAAAACAAATTAATGAAATGACACTGTTATAGTCTTCTGTGCAATCACTATAATAATTGTAACATAAAAATAATACCTATCACTATTTTTTATTTATCACCTTAATATTAATTTGATATGGTATAGTTTAATGTGGTCGGACTAATTTATCTAAGTTTTTCTTTTCTTTTAATTATTATTAATTATATTCTATGAATTTAAAAGTAAATATATATATGTTTAGATGTTGTTAGATAGTTTAGCGAACTCCAGATAGATATTGTGGTATATTTGTTTCACCTTAGATTTTTTTAAAAAAAGTAGTCGTTATATGGACTCATTTGTCACAAAGTATTAAACTGTGTTCTTACGTGTTGTTTTAATAAACTTGAGGAACTGAAATGTTATTACCACAAATTTAGAAGGGAAAATATCTTTGTAGCTGTACGTGCAGATCATTTTCTGGATTTGGAAAAGATTCTTTTCAGAAGGTTATTTTCGTAATTTGAAGAGAATATTTTTTATTTAGATTCTTCCTTCCTCATTCTTCGGATATACCTTATTCCCAACAAATAAATAATAATTAAAATCACCCTTGGGTATATTCTTTGTACATCCTGCTAGAAAGACAAACATTTATTAATTTGTAAAGTGTTTGGAAATTAAAAAAAAAAAGTGTTAAATAATTCGGTTTTAATAATATTATTCGGTTTGAAAGGTGGCAACGGGAGTTTTAACATGTATTTATATTTAATTTTTCAATCGAATTTAAACTTAAAAGCAAGAAAAATATGGAGTGAGAATAATTAAAAAAATAAAATTATTCAATAAAAATATTTTGTAAAGTTTTTTTTATAATTATTATTTTAATAATGATTAAATTTCAAAATAATTATGTATGCTTTTAGAATTTATTGGACGAATATATAAATAATGTGATGTGCATGTCTCATATAATTTTTTTTTTTTTTCTAAAATTGTAAAATAATTCTCTAATGCAATATCAATAATTGAATAGGTGTTAGTTGGTTAAGATCTCTTATGAAGTACTTAGTTGGTATAAGACATTTGAGTTTGAATTAGCCTATATTGATTTTAGGAAAGTTTTATATTATTTTTTTAATATTTTAAAAATATATACAATAAAAATAAAATATTTTTATTTTTATTTTTATTTTTATTTGAATTAGGCCTTACGAATGAAGATAGAGTTTTCCAAACATATTCATTATTCAGACGTACAAGTAGCCTAAAAAAGTAATTTTTAAAAATATATTTTCTCAACAATTTTTAATGTGAATTACATAAAAAAATCCACACTTTAAAGTGGCAAATATCGTATTAATTGATTAATTAATTAAATGAAATTAAAAATACGCAAAATTTGGACATGCCAAATTAAGCTGCATCCTACCTACAAACGTAAATTTCAATTAAATCCAAAAAAATAAAAAAATGCCCACCCAATCCCACCCCACTTTCTCAATCAATTAGTCAAATCTCAAACCATAACCTTATAAAAACCAATCAAAAACAGACAAAATAAATATCAAAATCAGACAACCCAAAGCAAAGGGCAAAGAGGCATTGCCAGAAACACTGTCGTTTTCTCAACGTGGACAGTCAATTGCTAGTGCTGTCATCAAGTATTACCGGCTACCACCGGTAAAAAATTGAAATTCGCTCTCTTGCATTGGATTCGGATTGTACGTTGTGTTTCTGGTTACTCGCTATAAATATTAACGCGCGCCAGCGGTTCTGTTTTTTCCCTTCTTCGTCTTCCCTTTACTTCTTGTCTCAGCTATTTCGTTTATTGTTTTACCTCTCGCCGACCACTCACCGGCGAAATCGGACTGTTTGAACCGTCAGAGAAAGTTATCCTCACTTTCGTTCCTTTCGCTCTTTGAGGTTTGTTCTTTCATTTTTGTTTTGTTTTGTTTTCTTCTTAAATTTGTTTCGAGCTGCAGATCTGGATGTTTCCCTAAACTGAGCATATTGACCATATGAATTATAGATCTTGATCTGTGCTTGTAGGTTGTATGTTTTTATTTTTATTTTTTCATAGTAATTTTTTTTTGGAATATGAGTAAGTATAATGTACTGCATTTGGTAAAAAATTGAAATAAATTTGTTTTTTATTTGATTTTATAATGTGTCAATGTAAATCTTATTTTATTAGTTAAAATCTTTTCATTTTAGAGCTCACTGTTATTTTTTAAAATAAATTGCAGTGGACAAATGGAATAGTTACATCAGCTTGTAAATCTATAATTATTTTATGATAACTTTATTTAGGTAGAGAATTTTCGTATGTTTTGCTTGAATTTGCTTGAAGACTTGCTCAATCAAAGTTTTATTTATTGTTTTTCATTAAAATACCAATTTTGTCCGAATGGATAAGAATAAACTTTAATAGTGCTAATAAATAGCGATTTTAGATTTCTATATGTGGGTATATATTTAATTTTTGTCCTTGAATCATTTGGTTATAGATCGTTCATTGCACCAGAAAAAAGGGATTTTTTGAGGGAAAAGGGAAATGGATGGAACAAAGGAGGTGTTGGGACTAAGAAATGTTAGCTCGCATTGCTCTATCTCTGAAATGAACGACTATGATCTCTCACGCCTTCTTGATAAGCCAAGGCTTAACATTGAGAGGCAGAGATCATTCGATGAGAGATCATTTAGTGAGCTCTCCATTGGTATGATACGTGGAGGTGTTGATAGTTATGAGAGTACTTATTCGCCAGGAGCAAGGTCAGGGTTTGACACACCGACATCTTCAGCTAGGAACTCGTTTGAGCCCCACCCCATGGTGGCAGAGGCATGGGAAGCTATAAGAAAGTCCTTGGTGTATTTCAGGGGTCAGCCAGTTGGTACCATTGCTGCATATGATCATGCTTCGGAGGAGATTTTGAACTATGATCAGGTAAAACTTTTGATTTACTTTTATGAAGACTTGTTGTGGACTTGTTTCAAATATGATAGAAAATATGATCATGCCAACCTTCGGACAGGCCACTAGATATTGGAAAATAAACATCGAGGAACACTTTATAATTGAAAACTCTGATCTGGGTTAAGGGAAGTGGTAACTTTGATTAGATTAAAAATTAAACCTTGTATGGGAATCATTACACTATGGCAGGTGCTGATATTGAAGGATGCTTAGGTTCAGAACTTTGGCTGAAGTTAAATGGTATCTTAATCATGCTATGGTGAAAGATCATATTTAAACTCCACCAAGAAAGGAAAAGAGAGAGAGGCAGATTGAATTGAGCAATTAACATTCATTACATTTTAGAATTCTTGATATTGAAATCTGAGAGCCCACTGTCCTCCGCTTAATCGTGTTACTAGAATTATTTTTTTCAATCTTATGTTTGTTTTCATTCAGGTTTTTGTAAGAGACTTTGTACCCAGTGCCCTGGCGTTTTTGATGAATGGTGAGCCTGATATAGTGAAGAACTTTCTCTTGAAGACTCTGCAACTTCAAGGATGGGAAAAAAGAATAGACCGATTTAAGCTTGGAGAAGGTGCAATGCCTGCTAGTTTCAAAGTTCTTCATGACCCTGTTCGGAAAACAGATACTATTATTGCAGATTTTGGTGAGAGTGCCATCGGAAGAGTTGCTCCAGTTGACTCCGGATTCTGGTGGATTATTCTCCTCCGTGCATATACAAAGTCTACTGGGGATTTATCTCTGGCAGAGACACCTGAGTGTCAAAAGGGGATGAGGCTTATTTTGGCTCTGTGTCTTTCAGAAGGATTTGATACATTCCCAACTCTGCTCTGTGCTGATGGATGCTCAATGGTTGATCGAAGAATGGTAAGTTTTCATCATGATTTTATTTAGCCATGTGTTAGCTGTTCGTGTAGTTACTTGTTTATGTGTTACTTGGTGAATCCGCTATCATTAAATTTTTTATAGTGCCAAGATGAAGTGAGTGGAAATCATTGAACTTTGTAAAGCATAACGAGTTTCCTCACCAGAACCGTGCTAGCTGATTGAGTGTTTGGTTTGACTTAGGTATGTGGATGCTGCAAAACAACCAATAACATGAACTGTTGGAAAAGTTCTAAGGAGACTTAATGGCTTTCATACTTACGAATATAATGATTAGTAGGCAAAGTATTAGCCGCAAATAGTATACCTACTTAATTATGAGTAAAAAAGTTTCCTTTCTGACAAATAACAGTCACTATAGATAATGAACAGTAATTTGGGTTGAACTAAAGCCAGATTGTGCTTGCTGATTGTACCTGATGTTAGTTGATAATTTATTTTCTAGACCTTTTTCTAGTTATTTTTGTCTACTACTTTATTTCCTCCTCTTCTGGATCGATGTTTAATCAAAAAGAGTAGGATTTAACTTCAAGAAACTTTGTTTCATAAAAGCATCCACCGTGGTTTTGCATACCAAAATTTAAGTTTCCATGTATATTCATTCTTTTGCAGGAAAATCTGGATCATTTATTAGTAGGGAAAGAAATATGGGCTATAACATACAGTAGTTATATAGTTGTTTTTGGAAAAACTATGCATTTATTATCTTAGGGGGTTTGTTGAATATATTTTTAGTGATAAATTGGTTGCTTTATTGGAACATGGCTAAAATGGCTGATTAACAAATTAGTTCCTTGGTTTTGATGAAACAATAGATTCGGACAGTGTTTACTCAATTTGAACAATTAGGTCTCCAATGTTATAATGGTTAGGTCAATCAAATGCAATTACATATTTACTCTTTCTGATAAAATAAAGCCATCAAATGGTTCCCTATATTTTTATATACATAACAAATTATTTTTTGGAAAAAAAAGAAAAAAGTGCAACAAGCAAGTATTGGAAGATTAAATGATTTCCCAAATTTTCTTTTTGACTTTTTTGGTTTGTTGAACGACAGCAGTTGTTCCCAGCTGTGCTTTCGATATTGAGCAGTATTAATATCTTGTACATATGGTATTGTCTTTTCTTTTTCTTTCTAATTTCTCACTTACCAAAAAGCTTAAAAAGAAACTAATGTCTCTTCTGGCTGCGATGCCTTGTTCCACTATTTTATTATTCTATTGTTCCAGCATTTTATTCTACTATTATTTTTTAGGGGGTCTTCGTGTTCCATTACATAAGTTCTTGATCTTTTTTTTTCATAAGTTTTCCCTTAAATTTCTTTATGCACCTTTTATTGCATGTCCAATTTCTTCCTCCAACAGTTGTTAGAAATTTCAAGTACCTGTCATTTTATATGATTAGGCATGATTTTTGCAGACAACTTATAGTTTTAACCTTAAGTCAATGACACGGTGACAAAACTCAACAAAAGTAACCTATTTGATTTATCCATTTTACTCATCAGTTGCATTTCTTATTGCTCAAGCAAATCTCTTATTGATTGCAATTTTGATTTACCATTCTATGCATGAGCAGTGTTGGTACAATAGTCATTTTGATTCCATATTCTTGTTTGTCATGTGATCCTTCTTTTTCTTTTTTGTTTAATACCTTTTGTAAACATATCTTAAGTTTGAATATAATCTTTCTTTATCATGTATGCAGACTTCATGCATATAGTTTGTGATGCTACAACTATCATGGACTTCTTAGTGTATTAGTCTGCAGAAAAATGGCATTCTGTAATTGGTAATGTACAATGACTTCAGATGCAAAATGTCTGAATGTGTTCTTTGATCCCAAATTTTATCTCTATCTAAACCTTTATTTAGCATATATCAATTGATACGATAATTTAATGTCTACTTTTGCCATTTGAAGTGTTGTCATTTTTCTTATATTCTTACCCACAAATGTGTTTTTTTTTTTCGTGTTTTCTCATTTCTGCAGTGCTGCATAATCGAAACATGTATATTAGTGGTGGTTATCTTTATGTAACCAAAATATCAAGATTGAGCGTACCCACTACAATCGTAAAATGTTTGGGATTTTCATAAACTGTTTGTCTGAGTCATAGTCAAATATTCTTGCCATGCCTAACTTTGGCATGAGAATTGATTATGTAGAAGCCAGATTTTTCTACACCGTACCGTAGTCTATTGTTCATATTTCAGATCACTTTATTCCTTATGTGAAGAAAATGAAAAAATGATGTACCCCCATTGTCTAATATGCTATTGTGCATTTAGTTTTTACTTTGACTTTTTAAAGCCTATTTGCTGAGCTCTCTTCTCTCCTTTCAAAGTTCAACAATTTTTACCTTTTACTAAATTCTTCAATTTCATAAATGTATTTTGCAGGGAATTTATGGTTATCCAATTGAAATTCAAGCTCTTTTCTTTATGGCTTTAAGATGTGCTTTGTCAATGTTGAAACATGATGCTGAAGGGAAGGAATTTGTTGAGAGAATCGTAAAACGTTTGCATGCTTTGAGTTATCATATGAGAAGTTACTTCTGGCTTGACTTTCAACAGCTAAATGACATATACAGATATAAAACAGAGGAATACTCTCACACGGCAGTAAATAAATTTAATGTCATTCCTGATTCTATTCCTGATTGGGTTTTTGATTTTATGCCTACTCGTGGTGGCTACTTCATTGGCAATGTGAGTCCTGCAAGGATGGATTTTCGATGGTTTGCTTTGGGTAACTGTGTTGCAATTCTATCTTCTCTTGCAACTCCAGAACAATCAATGGCTATTATGGACCTTATTGAAGCTCGCTGGGAGGAGCTGGTTGGTGAAATGCCACTAAAAATCGCTTATCCTGCTATAGAAAGTCATGAATGGCGGATTGTAACTGGTTGTGATCCTAAGAATACTAGATGGAGTTACCATAATGGAGGTTCTTGGCCAGGTTTGTTACTGCCATTTTCATAATTCTATTTGATTTGACAACTCAATAATTGGAGGAGAAATTTCTGAGTCTTTAAAATGTGTGAGGACACTTATTTTGTTGTTTCCATTTTGTGTAGGGTTATTTTTTTTGTCAAAATATGTGAAATTGAGTTGGATTTCTATATAACAGCGAAGCAACAGGGAAAATAGTCACATTCAAAATACGGTGAAAGTTGAAACCAATATACTCTGGCTGATCCGCTTTTAGAGTTCCCAAGTTAAATCATAATAGACCAACTGGCTTTCATAAACATCAGTAATTGTGTTTGTTTATATAGATGATCTTGGCAGACCAATATGCTTAGTGTTCCTCATAAAACTGCAATTAAGTTTTTTATCCTTTTGGTTGCAGACTGATGTTTGCTAAAAATCCTGAAACTATGATAAGATTCTTATGATGCTTAGAAAGCTAGGCAATGAAAATGCTGGTTCTCCTGTGAGACCTTTTGTTTTCTTTTAATTTTTTTTCTTAACCTACTTGAATGCTAACTTTCAATGTCTGTCAAGCACTGTATGATCAAAATGATAATCCCACTTAAGTCTTCACAATTCACACATTATCACTTCCATTGCGTTATTTTATTTTATTTTTTCTTGTTCAAGTTCTCTCTCATAGTTTCTGATTCAATTTCTCCTACTTATCACTGGCATGATCAATTCACTTCTTAGATTTAGAGCAAATATTTATGTCCAGATTAATTAGACTCAAAACTTGACATTTTAGTTCCTTTTCAAACTATAACATTGTTACTTATTCTGGAATTCTTGAGTGTCAAAGTAATTTTGACATTTGTAACTTTCCATTTCTTATTACAATGGATTTTACCTTATTTTATTTTGAATGCAGTGCTTTTGTGGTTGCTAACGGCTGCTTGCATTAAAACGGGACGACCACAAATTGCCAGACGAGCAATTGATCTTGCTGAGACCCGTTTACTAAAAGATAGCTGGCCAGAATATTATGACGGTAAACTTGGTAGATATATTGGTAAACAAGCTAGGAAATATCAGACATGGTCCATTGCTGGATATCTGGTTGCAAAGATGATGCTAGAAGACCCCTCACACTTGGGTATGATTTCCCTTGAAGAGGACAAACTGATGAAGCCAGTGATCAAAAGATCATCTTCATGGACTTGCTGAAAAGAGCAAGCAAGCGAGTGAAAAGTAGCAAAAGGGGACAGGCAAAAGAAGAACATTGGTAAGCAAGATCTTGAAAATTTCTTTTCTTTTCACACTATTATTCTTTGTTGTCCGTCGTCCTCATAGATCTGATTTAAAAATTTAGTGTTTCATACAATAGCATCTGCTGAGACTGTGTCTCAGTCATCGAATAAAAGATGCGTTTTGCTGTTTGCATTTAAAAATTTTGGGTGGCATATTGTTGATGCCATGCTATGCCTTGCATGTTAAACTCTCTAGCTTTTGATGGTGAAAAGCCAAAAATGAAGCAAGTTTGAGTTGCATGTTAAAACTGTACCCCAGCTTATGATGGCGAAAATCTAAAAATGAAGCAAATGTTCAGGACTTCGATTAAAAGGAGGGGATAATACCTTATCCCTGGACTCCGTTTATTCACTTTCTGTATTCTTTGCATTTTTACTGTTTGATCCTCTGTATATTTTACTTTTGATATTTGTTGTTTTATAGCAAAGAAATTTTCCATGCTGTGCTGTATTTGTCTCCCAATATTTCCGTGGAAGGTTATATGATCAAACCCAGACAAGCTCTAGTAGCATTCTAATTGAAATATTTTCAATTTCCTGCATTACACTGAACACACTTGTTTGAATCATGACAAAGTTTTGTTCATCGTACGGTTATATATTTTTTTTCCCTATTTAGAACTCACGGGGACGTAGACTCTGTTTACAAACTGACATGGTATTATTGTTGATTATCACGTCTTATATTTATATTTGAGCGAGTAAAAATTCGGGAGAAGAAATATAAATTATATAAGACATACGGACAATCGTATAATACTGTTACATTAGTTTTTACACTATATTCTCATTCTAGCATGATCGAAATCTTCTATTGATTTAAACAATGTGTTATTTACAATTATTTTTTTACTTAAACTTTTAGGGGTATTGAAAACATATATTATATTATATTATTTTTAGTTTTTTGAGTGTTTTTTTTATCCTATATATATGAAAAAACTATGCTTACATGTGTGAGGTGAGGTGCAAAGAAACCCCAATAACTATCTCCAACTAAAATTAAAAACAGCAAAAACAAAATTATTGTCCCACCAAAAATATGTTTTTCTTTTAAACATGTCTATCCGGATAATGCATTTATTGTACGAATACAATAACTAAGAATAGGAATCATGAGAACACTTGGATTTGGAGGATATGGTTTTGTTATGATATTATACACTGAAGAAAGAATAGGAGGGTCTGGTTTTGTATGGGTTTGTTCATCTATAGTATTATGATGTACAAGAGGATTCCTAAGAGACGTAACTTGACGGTTTAACAGTATTCTTCCTTACACCGATCAGTAGAGTTTGAACAGCATTCTCCCTTGTGCTGATCGCTAAAGTTTGATATGGGTGGTGAGGATGGGTTTGAGATCAAATATATATGGAAAAAAAAAAAAAATTCGGGAAAGGTTGGAGTTTAGGTTTGGTTTTGGGACGTCTTATTCAGCTTGAAATGGGAGTTGAATTTATATTTATATTGCTTGCTCGCTTCATCTCCCTATCATATTGAAATTGCTTTGGTTTACGAGTGGGTTTAGGCTTATTCTCGTAGTGATCTTTTTCCTTATGCAATAATCCTGGGATGTGCTAAGCATCAATTTAGCCAGTAATTATGAAATCCACAACTACAGTTATGTACACCTAACATAGATAGACCATACACACACATTAATCTAGAGGTGGGTAGAAATAAACCTAACTTTTTGAGAAATGGATGGATATAACCCTTAGCTACTATGACAATAATGTCTTGTATTTGTTAAATTTTTGATATTATAAATTATTTTTAAAATTTTTAATTATATATAAATAAATTCTAATAATTCTTATTATAGCTTTTTAAAAAAAATTAAAAATTTTATAACAAATAATATAGAATTATTTTAAAAAATCGAAATCAAAATATTATTATTTTTATTTAAAATATTAACAAATAAAAAATACATAGATCTATGTAATAATATTATTACTTTCAATGTGAAACTTTTTGATAATTTATTTTGCAAACCTTTTAATTTTGATTAATCATGAAAAAATATAAAATAATCTAGTCCATGTCAACTTAAGGTTTCCTATAAATTTATGTGTAGTATAATAATACAAACTCTTTGTATATTTAATATTTTTAAGATTTAATTAATAAAATTTTAAAATAATATCGCCCATCTTGTTGACCTTTAAGATCACACAGATTTATCTTTTTATGATAACAAAAGATTATTTTTTGAGAAAAAAATAAAAAAATAAGCTCACCAAGCAACTTGCTTCAATGATTATGAAATTTTTATAATTTAGCTTAGGTGAATATTTGTATAGTTGAATTATATTAAGTGTTAAAAGATTGTAATAAATTGATAAACTCAAAATTATTTTCTAAGAGACTAAAACATAAATTTTTCAAAATTTAAATTTTTTGAGGACTAAAATGTATGATTTTCAAAATTGTCTGGAATCCAATTACAAACTTCTACGGATTAAACTGCAAGATTTTTAAAGTTTAGCTTAATGATAGGGTTTCTCTCTTCTGATAAGAAGTTCTCTTACCATAAAACCTCTTTCGATTAGTTCACCACCGTTGACCAGGTCCTGTAATTTGAATCTATTACAAGAATCTTCTGTTTTTTCTATCGCTGAAGCTTATCTCCGCAAAGGTCTTTGTGAGGCTGTGAACCTGCAACTCATGTCTTATATGATCATGATGTTGCTTTTTTATTTCATAGGGATATTCAATTTTCTTAAGAAATTTAATGGAGTTTCTGGATCATGATTAAGCAGTTTCTGTTCAGTGGGTTGGTAAGGATAAACATGCTTTCTTTGTTGGATTGCTCAAAGGGTAATGGAAATTAAAGAGGATATATCCTTTTGATGTCTAAATACTTCAAATGATTAACCCGATTTATCGTTCTATGCTTCTTCATAAGCTTTAGGATTTATCAATGACCACCTTCTCTTCTCAAACAGAAAGAAATTCTATTTGGTTTGATGATTATAGTTTTCATTTTTTTTTTCACATCCTCAAATTCCAATTCACGCTAATACACCCACCCACTTTAAAGTCAAGCCCGAGTAGATTTTGAAAGAAAGTCTCTTATTGTTGATCAAAATTTTTAATTGAGATTATTTTGTGAGATATCTCTTTCATTTTTATTCTAATTTAGATTTAGCGAGATTGTCTTACATTCTTAGTAATTTTATCTATCTATCTATCAATATGTATGTTTGTTTTTAAATTATTACCGATTTTTTTTTAAGTGAATAATTTTTTAAGATGTTTTATTATTTATTTTATATTTAAAATTTGTAAACAAACATAATAATATTAATTTTATATATTTTTATTTTGAAAAATAAATCATTAAATACTTAAATTCAAATTTCAGATAAAAAAATAAATAAATTATTCGAATTTAAATATATAATTTTTTTTTTAAAATTTATCTCATTAATATAGAAAATTAGAATTTAAAATCTAAATTTCATACAACAATGTTGTTTAATTTAGCCCCAGTAATTTAAATTTAGTAAAAGTTCTTTTAATGTACATCACTATTATTCAAAGATAAAAACTCTAACTATTGTCGATCAATTTTCAACGATGCTTCAAAAGATTTGTAAAAACCTTTCCCATCTCCCTCCATCTACCCTAACCCTAAAATTTCATAACCTTAATCTTGACTATAACAAAATAAAGAAAATTTAACATTTACCAGTCTTCTCAAAATGTAGTTATCAAATTCAAGTCCACTAATATCAAGGGAACATTCTCATAATACAATTTTATTATGAGAAAAGAGTGAAGACAGTTGTAACAAAGGTATTTTCAATCCATTTGGTGCCAACATTGGAAATTATTATAATTAACGTTCAAATTTAAAAAAGTACTATTCAAAATTTAAGAATGAAAACGAGCTACCAACCCAAATATTGTGAGACTGCCCTCAAATAAAACCCAATAGCAGCAGTTTGCTGCAGACACATTTCAAAGTTGTTTTATGTTATTGCAACTAAGAAAATATGACTTAGCCAGAAGCAGTCTTTCTCTGCTGGAAAATGACAGCATAAACAGGAACAGCAACGCCGATGCTGAAGGCAGTGAAGACAGCAAGAGGCATCTTCAGCTTCTGGTATTTCATTCTATCCAAGTTATACATGTGCTTGGCATGCAAGTAATAGGGTTCATCATGCCCGTGACCTCCTCCCATCCTCTTCACTCCGGTTGAGTGGAAAGCTTTGTTCACTGCGAACACAGGAATTTACTCAGGCACGTTCATGCTTCAACTTTTGTTGACGTCAAAAAGGAAAAAAAAAAGGTTCACACATCAAAAAAAGTTTCAGGCTAGTAAATGACAAACAGAAGTGCTGTTTTGAGGCAAAACCACTTGATAATGGTGATAGAGAAACAGTAAATTTTCTGTTATTTTAGCAATTAATTTTTTTAAGCTTGGAAGCAGATTTAAGAATTGACATGGCCTGCAGTGACCAATAAGTGAAATGGGAACAATTCAGTCTTTCTAACCATTTAGAAGATCTTGCAATTGTCAACAAATACAAGCACTTCCTTTCGAAATAGTATTACCCCCATGAAACATAAGGGATTTGTTCAAAAGAGTTATGATTTGAACACACTTATATCTGTGAATACTAATAAAGGACAACAGCACAAAGCATCTGCTAGAAGTGGATTTGAGCACGCTTATCTCTGTGAACACTAAAAATAAACAAGCAGGAAATTTAGAAAGAAGTGGATATGCTGGAGAAATGTGGTTTGATATGTTTAAAGAAATTCTTCAGCAGTTAGGAAACAAATAAATAATACATGCATATATCCATGTATATGCAGAATTCAAAAAATAATATGAAACATATAGGCCACAACTAATCATTGATAGAGCTGACTTTTGAACACAAATCAAATGGCAAAACAACTCAAACATCTGACAAAGATGGCAAATTATACCATGAGAGTAAAATTTCTCTCAAGAATTATCTTAGGTTTATAAGCATTCTTAACTTATTGCCAAGCGCACAGCTTAAAATTAAATTGGACCTATTTCTCTCAAGAGTTTATCATAGGTTTATAAGCATTGTTAAATTATTACCTAGCATGCAGCTTAAAATAAAATTGGACCTACGTTTGTGAAGATCTGCTCCATGCTTTCTAAGCAGTTCATCCGAAATCAGCTACGAATTATGTGATCCCAACGAGTAAAGGTTCAGAAATTCAAATCTCATTTGACAAAAATCATTTCTAATTATGTCCACTAAAAGATTAATATAGCTGAAAATGAACCAAGCTGTTTACTAACAATTTCTGTAATCATATTAGCTCAAACTGATTTTTGAGACTTGTATAAGGCAAGTTCAAAATGGTTGATGGTCATTATATTTAGGTTCTCAATCAAGACTCCCAAAAGGCTCTTTATTGCTTACTCGCAAGCTTGCGTACGCTCCATTATAAAGTAGTATTTTATATAGGAAAAACAAAGAGAAGAATTTAAAATCATAAACAAATTCTAAAAAGCTTGAACACAAGCACATTTATTTCTTGACCCAAGCTCAAACAAGTTCCATTTTATCTTCTTTTAGCCTTAAGATTGAAGATTGATAAATATAAATAAACAAACAAAACTTCACCAGCCCGAACCTCAGCTTAAATCTGCATTTTGGCAGACTTAACGATAACAATCTTTGCTATCACTCGGCATATACCATTTCCACAATGGTCCAAGCACAAGTACTTTCTATAAAAGACTTTTGGAGTAAAAAATATGTGTTAGACTGGGAGGTAAAAGAGTCAAGTAATTCTAAGAAAAAATTCCCGTAGTGGCATTAACAAGGATTGCCAATTTGTATCTTAGTCAGTTCATTATTGAAAATGAAAGATAGAACATCGAATACAAAATATAAAACACTTGTCCCTCAACCAATACAAAGAGATATGAAAAGCATTTCAAGATCAACAACATAAGCAAAAGGGCAAAAAAAAAAATAAAAAAGGCATATAATGGTTAGATATGGCTCCAAATTGCTTCATACGCTAAGCATAGTAAGTTCTAGAAAACTTGAATCTCTTCAAGTCTAATATTTAAATCTTAATTCACGAACAAAGCAAAGCAAACAGTCCAAAAATACTCATTACTGAATTAACCCTACATAGGAAGATTTATCCATTCTGGGCTAATAATCATCACATCGTAAAATCTTAAGATTTACAGCTAAATCACAAAAATAACTCCTAAATCATATAAACCAAATTGACCAATATTTAATCAGATCCAGATCCAGAGAAAACAAAATACCGGAAAGAACAAGAGCGTACCTGACTTGGGTACGAGAGATTCGCAAGAAGTGAGAACCTTTGAGACTGATCGAAGCCCACTGTTCAGCGCCATGGTTTCTCCTCTCGAGTTCACAATGGAAGCGGAAACAACGAGAACAGATGAATTTCTTTCGTATTTTACCTCTATTGATTGTAACGCATGGCCATGGGTTCGCATGTTAGGCTATGCTGAAGCGTGTGAAGATTACTCACGTGCTAACTAAGACTGAGGATTTGGATGCGCCCATTAGGGGAAATCATGGGCCGGCCCAGTTTTATGTCCAATTTCCAACAGGTTGGTACTATTTCCACTCGTGGTGGGCATAACGACCATTTGAATTTAATTGGGGAGGACTCCAAATGTATATTGGGTTAAATTATATTGAAATTCTTCAATCGGAACCCCATCCAACTGTATGGATATCATCCGATCCGGACCGGGTGTTTTGCTGGGTATGATTTTACCGCTTCATAATATCACTGATTCACTATGCCAAAATAATAGAAATAGAGCAATTTTCAAGTTTTGCCGCCAATCCAATTAATCTTCCTCAAGGGTTTCTCTTAAAAAAATCAAAGACAAGGTAAGGCTCCAATCATATCAATGGCTTCAAGCAGTTTTCCTCTCCAAATCAACGATGGAAATGGCGACGACGAAGTAAGTCGAATTTGTATTCTTTTTCCTCGTTCATTTTCTCTACAATATGTAGGCAAATTTTCCTTCAATCCCTCTTTCTTAGCAGGAATTTGATTGGGAAGCAGCTGTTAGAGAAATTGATGTTGCCTGTCAGAGTTCTTCAAAACCCTCTACTTCCAATTCAACTAATTTATTATGTTACAAGGATATCAGAAAGCCTCCTTCTACTTCGAAGCAATCGACGCTTGATAAATTTTTTGGAAATGTGGGGGTTTCGGAGTCCAAACCTCAATTTCATGAGCAATATAATGAGGCCACCTTCGATGAGAACAAGGGCCTCGTTCAAATTGACGCTGAGGCAGCTAAAACTTGGATATATCCAGGTTAGGTTATTTTTTACAATTTTGGATTTTGATTGTTTAGAATGGTATGTTATAAGAGATAATGGTTAATATCGGTGTATGTTTATTGCCTGCTCTGAGAAAAGATTATACATTCCTAATTTATGCCGTTACAACATTTTTCTCTTAAATTATGGTTGTAGCTATATTGTGATTTTTATGTTGGAATAATGAAATGTGGGGTGTAATTATTTTAAGAATGCGGATTCAGTTGTTTGAACAATATGTTGATGCATCTGGGTTTTAATGTACAATTTGTAATTTGTAATGGTTTTGTGTTTTATATTTTTTACTGGGGTCATAACTATCTTTATCCATGATGCAAATTTAAAAACAAGTCACCGTTACAGATGTTAACGACTGCCCTTTTCAAATTTTTGTTTTCAATTCCTCTGGTTGTTAATGGGTAGGGTGCTTTTTCTAACAAAGGCACTAAAAAACATATCAATTAGCATTTTCTTTGCCTTCTGCTAACGCTAGTTTTATGGATCATTTTGCAAATGGGTGACTCTGAATTTTCTATTATGTATCCATAATGCATTAATGAACTGATATGGACTAATCTTTCATTTTTCTTATTTTATTTTGTTTTATGTTTCATACAGTTAATGTTCCTGTTCGTGACTACCAATTTGCTATAACAAATACAGCACTTTTTTCAAATACGTTGGTGGCTTTGCCAACTGGACTTGGGAAAACACTTATTGCTGCTGTCGTTATGTACAACTACTTCAGATGGTTTCCTGAAGGTAACATGACTTTGTGTCTTTTCTTATCAATGTTGCACATTTTCAACTTGTCATTTTACCTTATACATGATTAATATAAATATTATACTGTTGTTATAAGCAGAAACTAGACAATTGTGAAGGGTAAGGAAGAGAAAAAGTAGATCAAAGTGCTCAAGTCCTTTTGTGGTCAAGTTTAAGCATTTTTCTCTTGTCTGCAAACCAGAGAGCAACATCCATGGAAGTTAATTTATTTCCTTTGGTTAGCTGCTATATTGTTTATATTCAGGACTCTAATCATTGGATGGAATATATTAACTGAAATTCATTATTTACATCAACACAAGTGCATTAGTAATAAGTAAAGAAGACCATTATATATTAGCTTGAAATTTTAGATGAAAGTTACTTCTCACAAAATGATTTCTTTTATTCTTACTGCATGTTACAAAAACTTGATTTCTTTCTGATTAAGAAACCTAAATTTTTATAATCAAAATTCAGTGTCTTGGTATAATAATTATATGAAAAAATGGTTCACAAATTTTTTATTTATAAGCCATATTAGAAATTATGGCTCTGTTCCCATTTTGGCCTCTGCATTGTTCTTGCATTTGGGTTGCATAATTTGCTTTCATAAGAGGAGTAATAGAAATCAGTTTGGATTAAAGCTTTGATTTTGAGTTACAAAAACTGGAGATAGTTTAGCATGCCTCATGTTTTAGAATGTTTCTTCTTGTAAAGCCTTGTAATAGATATATATATAAGTAACAACCTTTCAGTATTCTAATTGGGAAAAACCTTATAACTGGGAGGGAGTAAGTATTTTTTTACCTTATTATCTGAGTAACAGCCTTACAATGTATTTTTTCTTTTTCTT
>JAWDEX010000004.1:1196195-1214586 GCA_035221805.1 Trichilia hirta | reverse complement strand
TGACATGAAACTCGTCACCTAGAAATTAGTATCAAATACTAATTAGTAGTAGTAATAAAATATGTCAATCATGAAATGTCATTATTCCTAATAATATCACCTTAACTGAGAATTTATTTGAATATAATTAAATTAAAAACTCTATTTTCATAGGTACAACTCATGGTAGACATCACGAGAGCTCATTTTGCATTAATCATAAAAATATAAAATTAATAACTGAATATATGAAAAATAATATAAATACCATTTAATTAATTGTAAACCAATTTATAACTAATTATAAAATATGTATATGTATATAATAAGGAGAAATCCCTAAACAATATAACGCAATTAGTTATAGGGCATATCTCTAATAATTGATACATGAACAAAATCATTAATATTATATGACACATCAAAGGTAAGACAAACTCTAAAGAGCTATTTCTTTCCTTTAACTATTCCTCAATCTTCAATCTTCCTCTCTTGCCTTGACGTGGATGTAAAAATTTGATGCTTGCCACTTCTAATAGTGTGAATGAATGAAGGATGAAGAGCGGAGTTATGAATTTTTTATGAGTTAGTATGGTTTTAGAGTGAGTATGTGTGTTTCCAATCCATAAAAGACTCCTCCTAGCTTTAAAAGTAACCCTTTATTTATTAAGTTGAATTAGGGCACAAAAATCAAGGTGAGAATAAGCGACAATGTTGCAACAGCAAGGCGTAGTGCCACAACGCCCAAAGAGCATGAGGCATTCGAGAGTTGACATTGCAATAGCATGGAAGGGCACTATAGCATCTAGCAAGTAACTGTTCTCGGCGCCGTAGAACCCTGGCTGAGCGTTGTAAGGCCTAACAAGCTTTCTTACTTAAAATTCACTATTTAGATACCTCTTTTTGATGATGACATCAACACAGAAGTTGAAGAACTTTCTCTTAACTTTTCATAAAGACTAAAATCACCCATTTTTACTTTTAAAAAGAAAATTATACTCTAAAAATCTGATGACTCGATTTGTGCGGCTTTAATCTAGATTTCGCTGCTTTATACTTTATTCTCGACTTTTCACCTACAAAACAAAGACAATGGAAAAGTAATATTGATTTGTTATAAAACTAGCAAAATACTAAGTTAAAATAACATGGTAAAATCAAGTTATCAATATTTTTGTCCCATTTATCAACACTTATTAAAGAAATATTGATATGCACAAAATTTTTGAGAACTACAAAAAAAATTACAAATTATATTAGATCGATACTTTTAAAGAAAATATCAACACATTCAAGTTAAAACATTTCAATATCGATACTTGATATTACAAATCAACACTTTCACCTTCAAGTGGTAGTAATTTTTATAAATTCAATTATTACTTTACTTTTACATCACTTAAATTTGAAAAATATCATTTAAATTTATTTAATATTATTCAAACTTTTATATTTAAAATTTCACGATGCAACCTCCGTCAATTTAAATTCCTATATAAATACTGAACTCAATGTTGTATCAATCACTCATTAATTATGCACAAGAATGCACTTAAATACAATAAAAAGTAATTATATTATCCTCAATCTAAAAATCAAAATTCACAATTTTATTAAAATATTAAATTATATCTCAATTTTTAAAATTCAATTGATGTAACAGCTGAGTTAGTAGCGTCGTATTAAATTGAAAGTATGTGGCACTATCATAATTATAAATACAATTTTTTTATAATATATTTAATGAATATTATTATTCATTAAATTATCATTAAAATATAATTATAAATACAAAAGTTCAAAATATTTATATTTTTAAGTGAGTAGTGCTTACATTTTGTTGAGTTTGAATTAAAAAAAAAAAAAAGACAAAAAAAAATATAGGAAAAAGAAAAGTAACAAGTGTAGAAAAAATACAAAATATAATAGAACAAATTCATGTATATTTTGTCCGTTCAGATTTTTTTGTTAAAAAGATTTGGTGCGAGCAAGTGAAAAAAATGAGTCTTCAAATGGATCTTTTGGTGAAATTTTTCCTAAAAATTTATGTCTTACATTCATTAGAAATTTGAATTAAGTGGTACCCCACTTATATTAATTTAAAAAATTATAAGGATTATTTTTTAGAAAAATAAATAATTAATATGAAAATACTGTTAAATATGTTAAATTATATCTCAATTTTTAAACCTCAATTGATATAATAACTTAGTGGTGTCGTGTTAAATTGAAATTATGTGGCATTATCATAATTACAAATATAATTTTTTATAATATATATTTTAATGATGAATATCCTTTTTATTCATCAAATTTTCATTAAAATATAATTATAAATATAAAATCAAAAATATTTACATTTTTAAGTGAGTAGTGCTTACATTCTGTTGAGCTTGAATTTAAAAAAGTAAAAGAAAAAATTATATGGGGAAAAGAAAAATAGCAAGTGTAGTAAAAATATAAAATATAATAGCATAAATTTATGTATATTTTGTCCATTTAGATTTTTTTGTTAAAAAAGTGTCGTCAGTGAGTTAAAAAAAAATTGTCTTCAAATGGTGATGTGAAATTTTTTTAAAAATTTGTGTCTTAAATTCATTAGGAATTTGAATTAAGTGAAAGAAAACCCACTTATATATATTTGAAAAATTAAAAGGATTCTTTTTTTAAAAAATTAAATAATTGATATAAAAATATTAAATTATAACTCAATTAATATAATAGTTAAGTTAATAATATCGTGTTAAACTAAAATTATGTTATGTAAAACTATCATATTAATAATTATATTATTTAAAATTTAAAAATTGGAATATAAACTTCCAATTCCTATTATTAATTTTATAATATAATTGACTTGTCCTAGAGAAGGATTCATTAAATTTGAGCCGATGAAAAAAGATTTTTCTTAGAAAAAATCGGTTGAGGAAGAAAGAAAGCGAAGGACTCCCGTAGCCAAACCGAAGTTCACTTTTTCAAAGCGCAACATTAATGTACGAAAAGTCAATCCCAAGCGAAGAAGAAAACAAATTTGACACGTCACCTTTGTTCCTCAATGGTTCACATCTATTGAATTCGTATCTCTCCATGAATCCTTGAAAATTCGTACAAATTGTTATCCGTATTGTTACATGGGTCTTTCTATCGTCCATATGCATGCACACAAAGAGAGAGCGTTTCCAGAAAGCCCGGACAAGTCCTAAATATTATTTTTTATTTTCAAACACTTGAGCATCATAAAGGAGAATTTAATAGATAAAAGCTTACAAGGACATAAAGACCTATCTGAGCTTTTCGACATACTCTAGCCTTTGCAACATATTAAGGTGTTTTCATTAGTCATTAAATGAATTCATCAATAGTTGATTTACATTATGCTGTTATTCACTAATTATAGATGCTTACTCCACAGCATACTTGTTAGAATTCAACTCATCTTTATTTTTAAAAGGTTTTGGTACAATCTCTTATTTTATCATAGTTCAACTCATTGTCCATTTACAGATATGTCCATCGTCTTATTATAATCTTCAAATTTTTTGTTATAATTTTAAATTTATATATACACATACGTGTGCCATGAAAGAGTGAAAAGAAATAAAAAAATTATATGACATTTGCATATGTTATATAAATTATTTGGTGTATGAATTTAAATGTAGAGATGATAAATAGGTCGAGCTGATTTGGCCCGTGGTAACGAAGTTTGCGGACTGCACTTGGCATGATATATTACCGCCTAGCCAAAGCCTATACAAGCAGTGCCAAGTGCATGAAAAGCCTAGCCCATAAGTTTGTCATTTTAACGAGTGATCATACTAAATTTTTACTGTTTATGAGCTATGTCATATCACACGCGCGCGCGTGTGTAAGTTTATCATTTTAACGAGTTGACTCATGCTAAATTTTTACTATTTGTGAGTTATGTCATATCAGATTCATTTCACACACAGAGACACACGTACACACGTGTGCGTGTGTGTCTATGTGTCTGTGTGTGTATATATATATATTAAGTTATAGGGGGTGAAGTCCTTTTTTGGTATTAAGATATTTTATTTTCTCACATGCCACACCCTCTTAATGACTTACAAAGAGAGAATTATTTATAAATGTTAAAGGCAAATTTTCTAAGCAAAATACTTGGTAATTATGCCCGAAGAAAATATTTAAGCGATTAATCATACTTTATTTTTACATTACTTTTAATGTTTAAAAATACTATTAAATACCTTAAAATGTTTATTTTGTTTACTAAAAATATATTTAAATGACTACTTAATAATATTATTGAACCTCATTTAACAGTTATATGGTTGTTAGCCGCCATATTATTTAGTTGATTGTCACATTTTTTTTTAGTTTCAAATATTATCTATCTTGTTCGTTGGCACCTAAATCTCATGCCATTTCAAAGACTAGATAAATGGGTAGAAGAGCCTACTAAAACTCAAACTTTAATAGTATAATACTGCCCAAAAAAAGTCAATCATCGTACTCTGGTTGATAGTGACATTAATTAAGTATTGCTGCCAAAATAAAATCTTAAACAATAGAAGAACAAAATGAACAAAAACATTTGATGAAGAAAAGTATTAAGTAAAAAAAATTCTAGGACATTCGTAGAAAAGTATTCAATGAAACTCCACTAATCAAAATACAGAAGCCCTTATTAATTAATGTGAGACAATTCCATTCATCATTCATTTAAATGGCCGAGTCAAATTGCAAGAGAAGAAGAAAGAAAAAGGTAATGGATAATTTTCTTTGAATATGATTTTCTTGTACAGTAATATCACATGTCAAGTACGAGATTTGAGAACATTCGTAGAAATTATAAGACAATATATCATTTGTTATAGTCATCAAGGGCATGTATATAATGCGAGTAGTGTTGGGATACAAATATTTTATATAATTTTTTTGTACATACAAATATAATATTGTTGATGACTATTATATATCTTATATTTTTACGGAAAGTTAGAAGTAAAAATTGTAAAATAAAGAAAAATAAATTATATGAAATACATAACAATCATAAAATATTATCTTATTATTTTGTACATAATATTTGTATATTTAATTAATTTATGTTCCTAATATTATTAATTTAATACATATTATGGATTTGTTTGAAATTGTAATATAAGACCCGTATTATCAACTAAAGATATTTTGATCATTATATCCTAAAAAATATTTTTATCATTTTAAAAAATATCTGTTCTGGTGTTAATGATTGTCAAACTAACCTTATTGATGAATAATAAGTATTTTAAAAAGATTCGGACGGGATTTGTTGACTTTGAGAGAAGTTCCTTTAAGAAAATTATTACTCCTTCGAACACTCAGTAGTGTTTTAGTTATATTGTAGTTAGAGAATACTAATTTAGATAAATCTTAATGTTTTAAAAAAATATTAAAATAAATTATAACTTTCATATCAATCACTTTTCTGATTACGCCATTTTCTAATCCAAAATAATAGATTTATGGAGCTTAACTGGTGATAATGACTCTTTGCACACGTTTTAGTTTTTTAAACTATAATATTTTATAAAAAAATTTGAATGAAATGATTCTTAAACCATTGAAAAAATAAGATAATAAGTTACAACTTTTATTTTTATTACTAGAATTGAATTGTAGATTAGGAGAGTTAATATCAACAATAAAAAGAATGTCACAATAAAAACTTCAACTATACTAATGCATCAACACCTTCCCATCTAAAAAGCAAAAGTGTCGACACTTTTACCAGAAAACAACAATTTTGAAAAGAAATCAATATTTAGACCAAAGATGTTAATATCTAAACTAAAGGTATCAATACCTAAATTAAAAGTGTCGACATTTGGACTAAAAAATTGATATTTTGAGAAGGTATTGACACCCAAATTAAAGGTGTCAATATCTAGACCAAAGGTGTCAATACCAAATAAAAGTATAAATACTTTTTGATAAAAAATCATATTCTGACCATAGAAAAAAAATATTTAGATTATAAAAAAGACCATTTTTCTTAAATTAAATGTTTTCTCCTCCATTCCCTTTATATTTTCAAGACTAAACTAATCTTTTCTCAATCTATGCTCATGTATATGAAATTAAGTTGCAAAATCATTTATTTTCTTCTTTTATTCATTAGTTTGCTTCTAATTTTGAGGAGATATATGTACAATGCCTACCCATCTCATTTTTCTTCAATTTCTTCATTATCTAACTGATTAGTTGTGTCTTACTATAAAATCATAATATTCAAAACCTTTTACATGTGACAAGTAAAATTTTTGTATTTAACCAAAGATTCAAGTGAAAAACAGAAGTTAAGATTTATGTTAAATTTGGAATTTTTCATATTTAGGTAATAATTTAACTTCTTTAAGTTAGAAGCAATCTATTGATAAGATTTCTAATTTATTTTGAGTTTGATATATAGTTTCATTGAAGTTAAAATTAAAATTAACTATCTATTTGAAAAATTTTAGAATTTAGGCTTTAATTGACTAAATTGAGCATAAATTTAAAGAATTTAGGTAAAAAAAATTATTAAACTAAAAGTTAGAATAGCTTAAACTGTTATTTTAGTAAGAATAAAATAAACAAGTACTATTCATAAATATTATTTATCCAAATTTAGATTATTTAAAAAATTATCGTATAATCATTAAATTCATATTAGAATAAAAATTGTGAAAATATATGATAGGTCATCGAATTTTAATTGTTAGGTACCTGATAAATGGTTTAAAATGTGTATAATTTTAATAGATTAAATTCAGTAAGGGCGTTATAGTATGTTGAGCACATTTAGAGCCTATAAATTGTATTGAATTTTATTTTACATATAGAATTTATAAAATTATTGGCATACGTATGATTTAGATATCAAAAAACTAAGCAGTGAGACTATGAGGTGCAACAACTAGACGGACTGCATACCCTCCTTATTATATGAGTGAAATTTATAATATACATATATATATTTGTAATTTGTTTTAAAAACCTATATATATTTTATGTGCTAGGGTGATTGACTTATTTTATACAAATTGATATATTTTAAAAGGCAATGAATATATATTATTGTGATGGAGACCAAGAGAAAGTCTCATTTATTTGTAGTTTATTAATGGATTTGTGACTTTATCACTTTATAATATTTATGATTTTCTCATGATAATTTTCACATGTTTGTATTGTTTTGTTTATAAGATTGGAGGTTGATTATGATATTTTTATATGATATTATCATATAAACTTTTATAATATGCACATTTATGATTTTGGATATTGAATTATGTAATTTAACTTGATTTATGATATTAAGGCCGAAGAAGCCATAGCCATAAGGGCCTAAATTATAATTATAAATTAAGTAGTTTAGGATGGATTGGGACATTGGCTATCTAAGTGAGCACGTGCATTGGTGCAGCTAATATAAGAGAAGTTATGACCTTATTTATGATAAAATGACCTACTAGATAAAAATATAGAGGACAGCTATGTGTAAATTCACAGATTATTCTAAGTTTATGTTAGTGGTAGGTTTGATTTTTACAACAAACTCATGAATTCATTTATTGTATTACGTAAACTAAATTTTATTAAATATTTTATTATTTTAATTGTATAAAAAGTTTACTGATGACTTGAGTTTACTTTTGATTAGAGTAAATACTGAGAAAGAGGTTTTTCCAATGATTTTTGATACTTGTTTAATTTTTATTAAATAAATTAATTTTATAAAAAATTTTAAATATTTTTCTAATACTTTATATGTTTATATATCTTTGGTATTCACTTACGAAGTATACACTCATATACTCATCCTTTTACTTTTCAGTTTTAAGAGATTGAAAATAAGATAGAAAGTTTGCTAGTGACGATAATTGATTAAAAGTTTAAAATCTATTGATATCATTCTTGATATTGACTTATTGTCTAATTAATTTATCCACTGAAAATATTTAATAAACTTTTATATGTATAAATATATATAAATCGAAAAGAATATTTCTTTTAAATGATATAATTTGTATATAAACTATTTTTATTGTATTAAAAAAATAGTTTGTAAATGTCTCAAAAAAATATATTTATATTTTAATATTTTGTGAAATAATTTGAGATAATATTTTAAAATATATGAATGTTATTGTATAGAAAATAGGTACTTAATAAGCCTTACAGATTCGAAAAATACATTCAAAGTTTTAAAATATGTCTTAAAAATCTATGGTAATTATTAAGTGTAAATCTTACGCATGAGGGCATGCCATATAATACTTATGCAATATTTTAAAAATGAAACTAAAAAAGATATTTGATGACATAAATTTTTAATGAAATTATATATTTTTATATTAAAATTTAACATTTAAAACTTTTGTTCCATGACATGTATAACTTGAAAAGTAATCTTACTATAATAGTAGACGGATCCCTAATTTTAGAAGTAAAATTATAAAAAAAATAAAATTAATAACATTAATTTTTTTACTTGTATGGGAAATTTATATCCTTTGCATTATTGATTTAATATTTTAACTTCTACTTAGACTTTGTTGGAGATTATAGTATTTATGCTGTATTTTAAAATTAAATTAAAATAAGTATTAATAAAACTAATTTTTAATAAAATTTATATATTATTATATTATATTTGATATCTAAAATTTTTATCCCATAACAACCATAACTTAAAACAAATCGAATTACAATAGTAAACGAATTCTTAATTTTAAAAATAAAATTATAAAAATAGTTAATAATATAAAATTTATATATTTTTTTAATTAATATTTAACAGTTGTTAACCCCTATCACATCATAACTTTTTAGGTGGAGCCACGGCACACTACGTCGATTAATACTCGTGCACTGAATAGGTTGACCAAGTTTCATCCAACTTCTTCGAGTTAAGTGTTTGCATTTTACACGTAATACAACTTGAAATTGGACACGGCAATCTATGATCGGTCTCTAGCCAATAATTTGGTCCAAAGGGTGCGTGCAATATCGTTATGATGACCTAATTCACATTACGAATAAAGGTTAATTTCTACGTACCTGAACATAAATGCATTACATTTGTTTATCTTTAATCCTATATTTGATAAACAACACTTTTTTTTTTTAATATAAAAAAACTCCGTATTCAGTCATCACCGCAGCATCCAACTATACACGAAATTAAATACTTATTTTTTAGAGTACGTGTTCGCATGCCTGTCCTGAGTCAATTAAGACGCATGTATAAAGACTATTTTACAGTGATATCAAGCACGGGATAAAACTTTGACTACACCAAACTCTTACAAAAAATGCACTTTTAAAAGTTCGAACACGAAACAGACGTACACGAGAACAACCGTCACATCGTGATAGAACCACTAGGCTATATTCCTTGAGTGCGATAAACAACACTTGACAATTAATAAATAATAAAATTAAAAATATAAATTTTTATATAATAATATTATACATAATTGTTATGTACTCTATATAATTTATTTTTTTATTTCTCATAAATTTTTATTTATTCTTGTAAAAATTAAAAAATATATATAATAATTATAAAACACTAATAAATTAATTTATGTAAAAAAATTGTAAGAAAAGTTTGTATAGCTGTCAACACTAATACATTAATTTAGAGATACTTTCCGTTTGGTAAACCCAGAATTCGAGAGTTCAAGCGCTTCTTCCTTTGGTTTGAAATTCGGTAGTTGTTTGAAATTTGATATTGACATGCATAAATAAGAATATTTCCGCCAAACTTTTTGTCCTTTTAGTATCACTTCCCCTATAAATATAGTAGAATCCGTCTCCATGAAGCATCGTATTTATAGCTAGAGAGATACTCACAAGCCCAGACACAAAAAAAGTTTCGTCATCCATTTGCTACTAAATTTTGTCAATCATGAAAGTTTCAGTATTCCAAATGTTGGAATTTTTGTTATTATTAACTAGCTTCGTCCATTGCCAAGCGAAGGTCCATCGACACACTTTTGTGGTAAGTAATTAAATATTAACTGTTAAAGCTTAATACTATTATTTAGGGCAATTTGATGAAGATGTAACTTAATATTTTTGGATTAAGTAATAATTTAATATGATATCAAAGTCAATTTGATTAAAAGAATTTGTGTTCTTTTTCTCTCACATAATTTGCATTTATATTTACTTCTGTTTTTATTTGGCCTTGAATCACATGATAAACTCGTTCGATATCGATCTTGCAAGGAGGAATTTTGTTAGACCTTAATACTATTATTTGAGCCCTTATCTACAAATTTCAGATAACTTAACACTATAGATATCCTATCTAGATTTATAATAACGTAATGGTTATGATATGAGATTATCTTATGCATTGATTTGCAGATTGAAGATACTCCATACACAAGGCTTTGCAACACAAAGAATATCTTAACTGTTAATGGACAATTTCCTGGGCCAACTCTATATGTGAGCAAGAATGATACAATTGTCGTAGATGTTCATAACAAAGCCAATTATAACATCACAATCCATTGGCATGGAGTGAAGCAGCCTCGAAATCCTTGGTCCGATGGCCCTGAATATATAACCCAATGTCCCATTCAACCAGGACAAAAGTTTAGCCAAAAGATCGTACTTTCTTCAGAAGAAGGAACTCTTTGGTGGCATGCACACAGTGATTGGTCAAGAGCTACGGTTCATGGAGCTATTGTTGTTTATCCAAGCAAGGGAACTAAATATCCTTTTCCCAAACCTCATGCTGACGTACCCATTATTTTGGGTATGTATAAGTTGCTTGCTACTAATTAATTATATATATACACGTCATTTACTCCCTACTTTGTTATTTAATAATATAATATTTTCCTAATTTTGAAGAAAGTATACAACATTTCCTATAATAAGGGATTTTGTTCGATTAAGTTTGTGATGTCAGAGGGAGTATTGGGTATACTTTAGAAAAGACAAAGGATATCAAGCTATTAGGTCAAGAAAAAAAAAAGAAAAAAGAAAAACGATCATTAACCCTGATTCTATTTATCCCACAGTTTATATGAATTTTATACTTATTTGGGGTTTCCCGCTACAATTACAATCTGATCTATAGTTGATTATGCGAATTACACTAAAAGATGAAGAAGTTTATGTTCCAAATTTAATATTTGAAATGCAGGTGAGTGGTGGAAGCGAGATATAATGGAGGCTTATAATGAATTTCTTCAATCAGGAAGGGATCCTAATAATTCCGATGCTTATCTCATTAATGGGCAACCTGGTGATCTTTATCCTTGTTCTAAATCAGGTGCTTGTCGGTATGATCTGATTCAAGACTTGTAGTCTTCAATTTCCTTTTAATGATGAACTTAGTCAAACCCATATGAATCATAACAATGACATTGCATATATATGAAGAAAATTACATATTCGGCCAACTAAAGCTCCAATATTAGAAGTCATTAATTCATTTAAACTTGTAAATTTGACATGATCATATTATAAATGTGATGTTGGAAAGTTTTACCTAAATATATATATAAGTTAAAGTAATATTATTAATTAATTTCTGATTGATGTTTTCAAAATATAAAACTCAACACCACAACAACAAAAAAAAACTTTGAATCACATGCTTAGAGAAAAAAAAAAAAAAATGATTTTCACACTTATTTTATAAAGAAGAAATTAGCATCTCAATCAATTAATTTGATTATATGCCATTAATGATAATTCATTTTCTTTTACACTCATAGACTAAATTGGTTTATTGGGGTAAATTCTTATGTATAATAAAACCGGAAAATTTAATTTTAGAGACATTTATCAAATTGAAACATGTTATATATACAAAAGTGTATGAATCCATGTCATGATTGTATTTAATTTTGGGTCAATTCTCTTTGAATATTCCATATTACTTCATAAATTTAGAGCCATTTTTTTACTTTTTATGTGTTAATTTTACCCAATTAATTCTTTTCCTCGCATTTCTTATAGATACATACAAGTTGTCTGTGGATTACGGTAAGACTTATCTCCTCCGGCTGATCAACGCAGCGGTCGAAGACATCCTCTTCTTTGCCATCGCTAAACATCAACTCACCGTCGTCGGAACAGACGCTAGCTACATCAAACCATTAAAAGTAGACTACATCACAATTTCCCCCGGACAAACCATTGATGTTTTGTTGGAAGCAAACCAAAAACCAGACCAGTATTACATGGCGGCTAGGGTTTACTCTAGTGCTCAGAACGTCCCCTTCGACAACACAACCACCACAGCAATCCTCCAATACAAAGCAAAAGGAACTCCATCTTCAAATCTTTCATTGCCGCGTCTCCCCTTTTATAATGACACAAATGCTTCAGTTAATTTCACGGGAAAACTCAGAAGCTTAAACAGTCCCGAACATCCATGTGATCTTCCATTAAACATAAGCAGGAAATTATTGTTTACAGTGTCTGTCAACTCAGTTGGATCAAGGCTTTCAGCTAGTGTTAATAACATCAGCTTTTTTACTCCAAGAACAGCCATATTACAAGCTTATTACAACAATATTAGTGGTGTTTATGGGGATAATTTCCCAAATAAACCGCCTCTCTTCTTTGATTTCACGGCAGATGATCTTCCAACGTATTTACGGACGCCGAGAGAAGCAACGGAGGTGAAGGTGTTGGAGTATAATTCGACGGTGGAGATTGTTTTTCAGGGAACAAACTTGCTTGCTGGGACTGATCATCCGATGCATTTGCATGGATATAGTTTCTACGTTGTTGGTTGGGGATTTGGAAACTTTGACAAAATGAAGGATCCTTTGAATTATAATCTCATTGATCCTCCTCTTCAGAATACTATTGCTGTCCCTAAGAATGGATGGGCTGCCATAAGATTCAAGGCAACCAACCCTGGTACGTAGCATAAATTAAAAGAATTATAAGCCTGTCCTCATTTAAAATTACTAACCTATTAAAAGAATGAACTTTAATTGTATTATTACTAAGGATTATTGACTTTTTCTTTTCTCATTTTATTAATATTATCCGGAAAATATCATTATAAATGTCTACTTAGTTACAATTTAGAGAGAATATTATGTTTTTCATTGCTGATATTATGTTTTGTGAAAAATAACAATACAGGAGTGTGGTTCATGCACTGTCACCTAGATCGTCACCTGAGCTGGGGCATGGAGATGGCATTCATAGTCAAAAATGGTCAAACCCCAAAAGCAAGAGTGCTTCCTCCACCAACTGATATGCCTCCTTGTTGAAGGACTTGAAAATTTGTCCAATATTTTTTTTAAGGAAATATTTGAATAACTTATTTTTGTTCTATTAATTTGTTGAACTGTTTGAAGTGTGCATTCAGCTTCATTGTATTCACATTTAGTTTCATTGGTTGTGTAATGAATTTGATTAATTAATGCTTTTATTTTGGTTCTATAACCATTTAGTTATGTAACCACTCTTGGAAATAAAATTCAAACCTTCAAAATATTTTGTTAGGGAAAAAAGTCTCAGTCTGTCCATGTGTAATTCAATCAAGAATTGTTAGATGTACAAATTCAATTATATAGATTAACATGACAGTATTATATTAGTGTCATATGTTTTATATTTTTATAAAAATAAGAAAAGATTCATTAAATAAAAAAATAAATTATATGATGAAAATATTATTATGTCACATCAATTAATATGTCAAATTTTATAAAAAATTGTAAAAAAAAAGTTTACATCAATCCAATCCGTCAATTTATTTCTTTTCAAATACGAAGACAATCAAAGGCTCATGATTTCATATCCAAAGGAGGTATTTTGTGTGTGTGTTTTTTTTTGGTTGGGGGGGGCGCGGGCGCTCTCTCTCTATATGTAATATAAGCATCCTAAAAGCTAGCCAGAGCCATCGTAAATTTGCTAGAACCGCATGAAATCGTCCCAAAATTCTGATAACGTCACCATTTTTCCTTAACGCACAACGGACCATTATCATTGTTAAATTTTAAATTACTCGCAATTATACAAATTTATTGAAATATAGTCTAGTAATAATGAGGTTGAGCGCACAAAAATTTTTAAGAAATTAAAAAAGTTAAATAAAAATCCATTTAATTCTAACCTAATTCTCGAAAATTTTAAACTTTTAATAAAAAAATTAATTAAAGTAAATTTGAAATAAAATAATAAAGCAAACAATACAAATATATTGGAACTTAATAAAATGACAGTACCCTATCTATCATAATTCACTAATGTTTAACCTTATAATTTTCTTGTAAGCATTAATTACCAAAAATTAGGATATAGTTAAGAAATTAATTTACTATATCATCTTGTTAACTCCCAATTTTTGCAAAATCAAGAATCAATAGTAAACTTCTTTCAACTGGGATGAATATACACATAATTACAAAACAAATGAAAAAAAAATAAAAGGAGAGATCTTACGTGGTTTGGCCTTTTGCATGCGTTCACTAAGACAAATTGACAATGATATTTTATTATCAAGAATTTTTTTATGGGGGCTTATTTCGATTCCACTTGCTTAGTACCTGAGGATTTTTGGTTTTCTCTCACCTATCTATGAGGATTTTGGGACCTCTCCGTGTACTTCAAAAAAAATTTGCAAAAGTTCCGTAACCACCCACCGCAAGGCTGTCCCTTTGCCGTACATTTAAAGGTTTTTATATATAGATCTTGTGTAGAGTTAGATTCCTTTCATAAATTTTAGAGATCAAATTCATCCTAATATTTTATACAAATACGACTTATTTCTCGATTATTATCTTTTATTAGGGTTATTTTTTGCCACGCGTCACTTTTTTGCATTGAAGACTCTCTCGTATCGTACCATATTTTAGATCTACACATCCCAGGATCTTACATTAAAGCTCAATAAATTAAATTTTATGTAAATTCTTCTTAGCTAAATCAGAATGATTTCTAACAGGGCAAATAATCTTTGTTAAAAATTATAAAATTGAGCATCGATTTAGATAAATAAACTCTTAACTATCAATGATACGTGATATAATAGATAGTAGTAAGATGAACATTTTCAACGGATTACACTTCTCTGATTCTCTGATTTTCAACGGATTAAACTTCTAGTTCTTTAATAAATCACAAAAACACAACTCCCTCTATCTCCTATAAATTTTATTTTCAGATTTAACGGAACAATCAAGTAGGAATGAGAAGCTAGGGTTCTAAACAAATAATGGTTTCAACAAATCGACATACATATTAACTTTCTTAAGTTGAATTGAGCTGTGGGTAAGATTTTTAATCTCTTTTAAGTATTTATTTGAGACTTTTGTGAATAATAAGATTAGGATTTACTATTTATTGAGGGATTTATTATTTAAAGCATGAAATTGAAGAAATTGAGATAGATTACATTAATTATGAGTTAGAATGACTTAAATTAAAGATTTTAATGTATATGGATAATTGATTACTGTCTATAATACTGCTCATCCAAATGCAGATTATTTAAAGTATTGGTTCTAAATGTTTATTTCGAGTTGGAGATTATTGATACATTGATATTATGTATGGCCATAAGATTTTATTGTTAAAAATTAGATAAATAGTAGAATATTTGTATTTTAGAATCGTGATTTAATGAAATTGAAAATTTAGATATTGTGGTTGATTTGAATAATGAAAAGGTTAATGATTCTCAATTTAATTGTTATACCCAAGTATAGATAGTCTTGTTATACTATAGTTTGGAGAGTGCAAGTGTTGTATCCACTGACAATATTTTTCTAAGAGTTCAATTACTTATATCCAAGGTAAGGTCTAATATCAAAAGTTCAATAGCAAAGATTCAAAGAAAAGGTAAAATATATGATAAGTAAATTTTAAAAGAACAATTACTATATAAAAATTAAATACAATTTAAAATAGGTTTTAGAAATTAATAGTTTAGGATGATGGTTAAACTAGATTCCTTTCGATAATTCAATTAAGATTAATTAAAGAGTTATCTTAATCGAAAAATAAAAACTATTTTATGTAAAAAAAATATAATATTTTCTTTAAAAAATCAATGTTTGATTAAAAACATGTCTTTAAATTAATTGATAAAATTATTTAAGAAAAATATTTTAAAATATATTAAAGTTTAAAGTATGCTTTATGCCATATATTTACAATGAATCAAGGAATTTATTTCCAAGCATTCAATGTGCCAAATGTCTATAAAAAATTAAGGAGTTTAAATGTTTAAAAATAATTTTTAAAATATAAATATCAATTAATAAAAAGAACTTAAACATTAAAACTAAAGGTGGGATCTAAAAAATATATCATACATTCTTCAGCTTAGTAACCTAGAAAGATATAGTATAAAAAGAGAAGAGTATTTTATAAATGAAAGTATTTTACAAGAGTCTAATTATATCCTTATAAAGCATAAAAAGGCCTCTATTTATAGGTAAAATGAGAGCCAAATGTCAAAGTTTGGTAGCTACAATTATTGACAAATTTGGATAGAATCTTTGAAAAATACAGTTTAATAATTTTAGTAGCTACAAAAATACTATAGATGACCTCAAAAGTAAATTATTTAAGCTCTGTGATAAACATAAAAGTTATAGAAAATTGTCACATCTTTAATCTATCACTTGTTTTAGGTCAATCTGAAATTTTTATCAGAAGTTATGATAAAATACTAAAATAAGGTCGAGCTGAACTAGAACAATAAATGAGCTTGAATAATGGCTTCAAAACTATAGCTTAGATTCTAAACTTATGGTTGATTCAAACATAAAAGTTTTAGCTCATTGAGTTATATTTCTATAGGAATAAGAATCACTTTAAAACCTCTCTTGATTAAAAAGTTATAGTCTTTTTACTATTACTGCATCAAAGACGAAAATCAACTGCAATTATAAACAAACTAGAATTTACATTAAAGACTAGAAATATGCATCATTTGAGGGAATTAATTATACTTTAAAGTATAAAATAATGAATTTAAACCTTAATGCTTAGATACTTTTATGTACTCATTACATCCCCCAACTAATTTATTGCTAGTCCCCTTAGTAATACAAAGTGTTAACACTTGACAATGATTTAAAATAAGAACTCACTTGCAAAAGATTCATTATTATATTTCTTTTTGATGTTTTCAAATAAGCAAACTTTCAATCACAAGTTTCAAACTCAGTCATAAAATCTTTTAAATAAGAAATTCATAAACTTTCTTTGTACAAAAAGATAACACAAGAATTATCTGGCTTAATTGAAAAAAACACAATTTATTCTTATTATTTCACTAGAATTAACATCTTTCAGGCAATATTTCTTTAAATATATATACAATAACCATAACTTAATTTCTCGACCAATGACTCCAGGCTAGTTGATCTTAGGGCATTAAATGTTACGACACTCCTTCGAGCCTTTTTAGAAAATAATTTTTAATTTTTTTAAATTAAAAACAAGACTTATTTTATATAGTTAAGTATGCCACTGAGGTACATCTCATTCTTAGCCCTTATTAATAATGTCTACATTCAACTTTCTTTTTTCAACTTTCTTTTTCTTTTTCTTTTTTTTTCTTTTTTCATTATATTGCCCTTAGGTGTTATCACTAATAAATTTGTCAGAACAAATATATTAAATTCTCTACTTATACCCATAATTATATGTTAATGTGTGTGTGTGTATAATAGTTTATAAAATTTTTACCTAAAAAATATGTGGACATAACCATTTAATCGATGACCAAATAAAAGTTCACAGATTTGAATAATTTAAACAGAAGCAAATAATAAAAACTTGCTATAAATTCTAAGAAAAATAAAAATAAAATGCTAACAAAAATATACTCATAAATAACAATTCGCTTAATGATAATACTACTAAGACGCGTCTCAAATATTGAAAAAAAAAAAGAAATGATCATTTACTCAGCCATCTTACACAAATTAAATACTAACTAAAATTTATTTTTACACACTAAAATAACACACAAATATATAAAATAATATTTACAAAATATAATATCAACTATCCTTACCACTTAACCAATTTTAGACATTGTTCTCAATGTCTAAATATAAAAAGGTAAAACATTACAAACATCACCTGAACGAGTATATAAAAATAAAACCTGTAATAAATACTCTTTTACAAGGATCAATGATTAATATCTTATAAATATTTTATTTAAAATAACTTAAAATAAGAGAAACAATATCAAACCTATGTATAGTAGTTATGATAGTAGCTCATATCATTATTTAAATTTACGTCTAAAAGTAGGTTGAACCCTCTATTGGTCGAGGATAAGCTTCCAATCTAATTTTATTATAAATTGGCAAACAGGATCATTTTTAGTTAGATTTTCAAGACTATATAGATCATATATCATGCACATACTGGAATG
>JAWDEX010000004.1:1180645-1196095 GCA_035221805.1 Trichilia hirta | reverse complement strand
GATATGCTCTTCTTTGCCATAGCCAAACACAATCTCGCCGTTGTAGCGACAGATGCCAGCTACACAAAGCCACTTACAACAGACTATCTAACAATCTCCCCGGGACAAACCATTGATGTCTTGTTAAAAGCCAACCAAAATCCAGCCGACGAATATTACATGGCCGGAAGAGTATATTCTGGTGCTGCTGCCGGGATTGCTTTTGACAATACAACCACCACAGCTATTTTACGGTACAATGGAAATCACTCACAATCTTCTTCACCTCCGTTATTACCTCATCTTCCAGATTATAACGATACAGATTCATCAGTTAACTTCACAGGAAGTCTTCGAAGCTTAGCCGATGAAGATCACCCCATTGACGTTCCATTGAAGATCAGCAAACAGTTCATTTTCACTATTTCAATAAACACAATTCCTTGCCCCAATGAAACGTGTGCTGGACCAAACGGGACAAGATTAGCTACTAGCATGAACAATATAAGCTTTGTTAACCCATCAATTGATATCCTAGAAGCTTACTATTATCATACAAATGGAATTTTCGGAACCCGATTTCCAAGTCTTCCTCCATTGAAATTCAATTTTACAGATGAATTTTTGCCATTATATTTATTGACACCCAAGACAGAGGCAGAGGTGAAGGTAATAGAGTATAATTCAACGGTGGAGTTGGTTTTTCAAGGAACAAATTTGGTACAAGGGGTTGATCATCCCATGCATTTACATGGATATAGCTTCTATGTAGTTGGATCGGGTCTTGGAAATTTTGATAAAGATAAAGATCCTAAGAGATATAATCTTGTTGATCCTCCTCTTCAAAACACAATCGCGGTCCCTATAAATGGATGGACTGCAATTAGATTCAAGGCAGACAATCCAGGTATGAATTACTTCTATCACTCATTTCTACAGTTATCTTCTTGGTTTGAGATGTCAGTGCTTTACTGTGCCTTAAAATACCAATTTTTAGTTAAACCTAAACATTTTTTACACTGGTATTTAACATATAGAGCTTTTATCTCACAACGGAGCCGATATCTCTAAATTTTACGAGATTACGGACAATGAAGTGATTTTATTTGGTTTTGGTTTTGTACAACAGGAGTTTGGTTCATGCATTGCCATTTGGATCGACACGCAACATGGGGGATGAGCATGGTTTTCATTGTAAAGGATGGAAAACCTTCAGAGGCACGATTATTACCTCCACCACCAGACATGCCTCCATGTTGAAGTGCTAATTAATTAATGAGAAATAATTTGATTAGTCTTTCATTACTGTCAATAATGAAGATAACAACCGATTTCCAAAGGCTTTTGTATTTGATAATCTAAAAGTGTGCACAAACACTTGGCTTTATGAACCAATATCTAGATTTCTGTGCATGTTTAACTTACATTTTACAAAATGAAAACGCTTTGATGTTATAGGTTTGGCGAGTAAATTTATTACAGTTTGATCTTCTATTAGTATATACTTAATTTTCAATTTCTTTATTTGAAGCTTTTTCATGAACAAAGTGCAAATGAATCTCAACATACTTTGCTCTACTATGACAGACTGGGTTGGGAAACTAAAGCGACTTGTCTTGAATCATCACACCAAACAATTGGAAAAACAACGAGTTTAATCTTTTATTTCAGATAGTAAGGGAACAAGCTAACTTACTTTTGTTATTGCCTGTGCAAGAGTATGATATTCGGACTCGTAGTTGCATCAAGCTACAATGTATATTTCTTAATTATTTCCAAGACAGACACTTCAACATACATCATTTGTAACTAATTAATTAATCATTTGTAACGCAAGCTGCCTAATTGCATCACCATAAACTCATCTTCATTTTCTGAATCAAATATGAAATCACGATCCACAATACCCTACAAATATCTCAAAACTCTTTTGGATGTTTGCCAATGTTGCTAAGATGGATACTCGAGAAATTGAATTAGCTTATTCACAGAAAAGATAATTTCTGAACGCATCAAACTTTTTAAATGGTGTCAAACAATTTGTCAGTAAAGTAGTATTTATAGTACAGCCGTCTTACTGTGCAAATACTACAGAGCTCTAATGGGGCTCATGTATAATGTAGGATTTCAAAACTCATTACCATTGCTTAGTTGGAGCCGATTGTCATTGGAATGTCCTAAAGCTTAGCTGAGTTCATATTTTGACCGAGACAAATGCATCCTATTTCTACTGTGGATTTCAACTCTAAAAAATTAAGTTGCTTCTCCAAGACATTTAAGACTAAAATACTTATTCAACTCTTCAATTAATTGCACAACCGCTTTGCTATCATTCCCAGTTAAGAGTAGATCATCAACATCTCAAGAATTCTTAACTCTTATTAAGAGAAGAGTAGATCATCAACATCTCAAGAATTCTTAACTCTTATTAAGAGCCATAACCTTGTGACTCAGTCAAAATGCGTTATAAACATGCAGCTCATATGAATCAAGAGTCCCTCAAAAAACTCCAGGACAAAAAATTTAATGCTAACTAATTAGTTATTCCAACTACCCAAATACTTCAACCAGCACACCAAAGACTAATAAGTATGCAAATATACAAGTATAGCAAGGGAGAAAGAGTTAAACCCAGAATTTTATTGTTGTTCGGTTAATCTCAAGGCTACATCCACTTTCTTTAAACTTTCCTTGAAGGTTTTACTAGTGCAAACCTTTGAAACCAAAGTCTTCAAACTATTGAAACTGGAAATTTTGCTAGTTTTTATTTGAACTTTTACAAATGACTTCTCTTGAGTTACTCAACTCACAAATAAAATGAAACAATCCCCTTTTTCACTCTTTACAAGTGGCAATATAGAAATGAAACAGAAGAAACACTTTTTCAAATTTCGTTTCTTTTTCAAATTTCTTCTAAGAGAGAACGATACAATATTAAAAATTAGAATTTTTGATTAATGATACTTGCAAGTGATAAGTTCAAATGTGCTTTGGACCTTTAGAAATTGAGAGAATAATTGATTCAGTTCCGTACTTAATTAATCCAAAAAAAGAAATGCCTAGTTTATGTACAATAATTTAAAAATATAGCCATTAGATCAAAAACTAGTCTTTTAAGATTAAATCTAAAGGATTTCGATTGAATAAATCGAAGCATTTGTTCAACTAAAATTATCCAAGTTTTTTTTTTTTAAATTTTGCATAAATTCATTGGATTAAATTGAATATTTTGTTCGACCAAAATTTTTCAATCTTTCTATTCAAAATTTATCACACATTAGTTTAAACAATTCAAGACATTCGTTCGACTGAACTTTTTAACCTACAATTTGAAAATCTTGCATTTAAGTCTAAAAATTTAGCAAATTTTAAACTCTGACAAATGAGTCAATTTTTGATAGAGTTTGAAAATGTTACAGATTGGTCCTTTTTTCACTAGGTTTAAAAATCTAACAATTTAGTCCCTAGAACTTTTTGAATTTAAAAGATATGATAAATAAGTTCAAAAAATCTTCAAGTTGAAAACATAACAGTTTGGTCCCTAAAAAATATTTTGACTTATGAAAACAAATATTTTGAGCTTATTAAAACGCTTAAATCATAATCATGTACACACAAACATACATAGAAAATAATTATACTATAAACTATACACTTGTGACTTGATTTTCTAAGTTCTGATTTTTTTGAAGCTCTTGAAGTCCTTTTTGTTTATCAATGCATTTTGTTATTATCAAAATATAAAATTATATTGCACTAAGGTTTAACTTAATTATTTATTTGTCTATGTTAGCTTTAACTTACTATTAATTATTAGATATCTTAAAATCTTAATAGGCAATTTATTTATCACAGGATCTACAAATTGCCATTTCAATAAAATAATTTTTCCTTCATTATTAGTGGGAAAAAGGTTCGCCTATAGTAAGGTAGCAATTATTCTAATAAGTCAATAATATGTCTCATCTAAATTCTGGCACTACTTAGTGTGAATATAAAGTGCAAATAATAGTTTATGTATTATAAATTGCTGATCAAATGCATGAACCATTTATTGATGCTATAAAAGTAATCAAGATATTCCTATTAAAAAAATTATTTCTAATAAATTGAGCTAATAAAATATCTACAACTCGCTTCAAAGCTTAGTATACCACTTGATTCGGATGATATCATTCCCAAGAGAATGAAAATAAATGTCAACGTTCAGCTTAAGATACTAAATGAGACCTATGTAAAATTAGCTCTGCTAGAGCCTATAACCCTTGAATAGGTCGCTATATAATTTGCTCCAAATTAATAAGCATGTAGCCCATGAGGAGGTCAATATAAAATTAGCTACAAATGACCATGTACCATTGAACAGGCCCATGTAAAATATGACCTAGTTGAGCTTGCATTTATAGTAAATTGGTAATCAAATGCATGAACCATTTATTGATGCTATAAAAGTAATCAAGTTATACATATTTAAAAAAATTATTTGTAATAAATTGAGCTAATAAAATATCTACAACTCGCTTGAAAGCTTAGTATACCACTTGATTCGGATGATGTCATTCCCAAGAGAATGAAAATAAATGCCAACATTCAGCTTAAGGTACTAAATGAGACCTACATCAATAGGTCGCCACTAAATTAATAAGCATGTAGCCCATGAGGAGGTCATTATAAAATTAGCTACAAATGAGCATGTGCCCCTTGAACAGGCCCATGCAAAATATGCCGTAGTTGAGCTTGTTGTCCTTGTTGAGACTAATGTCCCAAAATTGGAATACCCACTTAAAGACGCCGTATAAATAGAATGTGCTGGAAGAGACAATATATTAGATCATTACTTTTGTTATAATAATATTGTTTACTATTTGAAGTACAAATTTTGGTATGATTAAATACTGTCCCAAGCCATAGATTGAGTACGAGTTTTAATAGAATAATTATATATGAATGAAATTGATTTAAAATTAGTTTTATTATGATGAATTAACACGAAATCTCTGTATTATTAATTACAATAATGTAGAATATATATTTGATTTGCATAAATCTTGGTACCAGACAAGATATATTGATCGAAACAACGTTACATATGTCATTGAAGTTGTTCTACACTCATAAGCTTTGATAAAATGAAGAGATTGATTTCAGGCGGAGCATTTTATTAGGGAGAGCAAAATTTTCGAGTAAAAAACTTTTACAACAATACTCGATATATGTGCACTGTGTTCCCTTTTTTTCTCTTATCAAGTTTTATCATATTGAATTTATTGGCAAAAATTTTTAATTAGACAATTTTAAAAACACATCCAATACCACTTACTGATTTATCAAGAGTTATATTTTTTGACTGACGTTTCTATCCTATTGAATTTTTTTAATAAAGGTTAAGCACAATCATCTTAAAGTGGTGGATATCAAAGAGAGAGTATTATAAATAAATGGAAGATAGTGGATTTCTACAGAAATACATGTGTTTGCACACGCATTTATATGTCTTTTCTAGATTTGTTTATACAAATTATTTTATTTATTTCAAAAATTACCCTTATCAAATCCTACTTGTGAATGGACTCGGAATTCCAGAAATTGAGAAAAGGAAAATCCCTCTCACCCCTCGTCTTGATTCCATTATTTCAATCGTTTTGCTTATTACTTTTATTATTTCACTAACAATCTCTTTCTTTAATTTGTTACACTCTTAGGCTAATAATCTATCTACAGCATTGTATTCCTTTAAAACTCTAATAATATCTTGCTACTCCTTTTAAATGACATATATATATATATATATACGTCACAAATTTCTAGTAGTGAATAAAATTATAATTAAATAAGTAAAAAAAGTGCTTGTTACATTAATTTATTTATTGTTTATCCTACATCAACGTGTCGTTATAACATACATAAATCTAAACAATTCTTAATTATAAAATAATATTTATTAGACATCATTTAATAATTAAATACTTATTTTGAGAACATAGGATCAAAAAATCTTAAGAATTGGGTGAGTCCTCGCTGTTCCAAACGTAAATTTTGTAGCGATCTATTCACATGGACAGCCAACACTACGAAGTCAATTGTTCAATCAATTTCAAGCAATCAAAGAATATCTTGCTACTCTTTCTTTTCATAGAATATTTCATTAATATATAGATATGGGTATATAGATATCGATAAAATCAAAATATCTCGGACGGCACCGCCACTTTGGAAAAGCCTAAATAAAATCAATTTTTTTTCTCTAGTATTGTACTGAAACCCTAGGGCTGTTGTGTGATAATGGGTAAGTAATTTAACGGTACAATAATCCGAGTGATCTACTGTATTATTGTGTTAAATAAAATATAATATATTTTAAATCTATGCTAATTAGATTGTTTAAAAATAATAATGTAAGTAATGTAATATATAAGTTTTTTGTACATTAAAAAAACAATACTAAAAGTATAAATCTTTACCTGAATTATTATTTATAAATTAACATGATATGATATATTAATTAATAAAATAAATTATATAACTTATATAATAATTAATAATATTATGCTATATCCGTTTATATAAAATAATATATTTATATAAAAAAAATTTATCTAGTATTTTTACAAAAATTATTAAAATTTTCATATTTTTTATTTATAATGATTTTTGGTATTTAATATAACAATTAATCATAAAATTCAATATGTTAACAAATATAACTTATCAAATATAAAAATCTTAACAAGCGAGATAAGGGTATTTGTTAGTAAAACCCTGAAAAAAGTTCAACCTTCAACATTATTGTGTTAAAAAGTATAATCAATTCGTGGGGTGTTTAACCAATTAATTACAAAAGACTAAGTTTGTTTAATTTTCTTCATTTAAGGAAATATCGTTTGTAAAGGAACCACTAAATCTACAAGAATTAATAATTAATGTTATGCCCCGTCCAATTGTTGGGAAACCCCTCAAGTGTATGAGATGATTATAATTATAGTTTTATGGAAACAAAAGTTAATTAACTAACGAGTCGTAGACAAAGCTTTTTAATTGTTTTATTTAATTTCTATAATTCTTTCACATTTTCTTATGTTGGTATGATCACCTTTTATTTTATAATCAGACATGAATGAACTGAATCACCATGCAATTAATAATCCAAGTTCTGAATTCTAGAGAGTGGAATTTAAAATAAAAAATATTTATTAATATAATTGATTGAATAAATTATTCTAATTTAATAGATTAATTATATTAATATTTTATCTAAAGGCCCGTTTGATATTACTTTTAAAAAGTAAGAATTAATTTATTTCATAATTTTGGACTAATTTTTATTTTTAAAATATTTTTAATTTGCTTATTTTATAATACAGTATTTTTTGACAATAGTTTCTAAAAACGAAAAGGGTGCTTTTAAAAAGCTGTTAATCAAATAATTTAGGAGGATATTTAATGTAATATTTGGAATTTTTATTTTAACCTCATTATTTTAACAAAAAGACAATTATGTATTATATGTTTATAAACTATCTACTTTTTATTGTATATTTACAATTGTTTTATAAATTTTTTATTAAACACGTACAAAGACATTAAAGTTTTATTAAGTTAATTTATTTTACTATTATAATTTTATTTTTTGAATTATTATTCATTAATTATAAATATGAAATGATTTATTTATACATATAAAAGCTTACTATAATTATTGTATTATTATATAATTAAATTATTCATAACAAATTTAATCATATATTTATTACGGTCATCATTGTCAAAGCAAAGTTAATACTAAAACTTACTAAACATTCATACTCTACTTTTAAAACTTATTATACTTTTAATAGCGCAATCTATCAATCACTCAACTACTATTTTCCCAATTAATTATTTCTTCATAACAACATTAGCATCGTATTTCATAAAGAGCAATCCCAAACTAGCTCTTAATTATTCTTGATATTTCATTTCATAATTATTTTATATTTAGTTTCCTTACATACTTATTTTGTGAACCCTATATAAAGGCTATTCACTATATTCAAAGATAATTCAGAAATATAAAAATATCTTGTATTCATTCATAATTCAGAAATATAAGAATATCTTTTATTTCCAACATTAATAATTAATAATTAAAATTATCTTTCAACCTCTTATTTTACTAAAAAATTCAAACCAATCAAGCTATTCCTTTAAATATAAGAGATATTGCTGAAATTTAAATATACATGTATATTTCATGTGAACCCTGTACCTTGAATATAAGGGTATTATAGTAATTTTGTCTATTCGTGTATGTGCATGTCTTGTATAGGGTTATGCATTATAGAGATTTGATATTGAAATGATGCTTAGAAAGGAAGTATATAATGTTGAATGGTCTTGTGGTAAGAAAGAATTGAAATTTTGGCCCTGTCATTGATTGGACGATGTTTTCTCAATTTAAAGTGATGTAGAAGCATATAGAACAGAGAAATATCAATTATAAGTTGTAGGTCGAATTCAACACTGGAGGAAGGTTGAAAAGTGAAGAAAACAGGGAAAGAAAGTGGCAAGGGAAAATTGGCGTTGAACTTGGGTCCAGTTGTGGCTAGCCAGTAATCAGCGCTGACTTTTATAGCACCAAATATCACTGAGCATTATCGTATACACGTGATTGACGCTGAATGTGCCCAGCACCAGCATCTAACATGCTTTTTTCTCCTGCAATTTGACTATTTTGCTAATCTTGGATTTGTTTGCTTTTGTTATTTTCAAGGGCATTTTTGTTATCTCACTACACAATACACACACACACACACGTACTTGAATTCTCCTCATTTCCCTCCTCTCCCTAGTTTTCTCTCATTTTTCTCTATCTTAGATTCCAACTTCTTTTTGCTTAAATCTCTACCAATCTTCTTGATTTTTCTTTGGTTTGCTTTGGGAATCAACACTACAACTTCAAAATCTAGCTTAATCTAAGCTCTGCTTCTAGATTTGGAGAAATTAGAAAAAAGGGTTTTATATAAATAGTGACCTATCAATCAAAACTAGCAAAATTAGACTCAATAATTATCTCCAAGTTTAGATAAGAGTATAGTTAAGTTAACCTCTTTGATTTGAGTCAAGTTGAAGCATGAATTAGAGAATGAATATTTAAGGTTCACTATTTATCTAGATCTAAAATTGAGACATATCCTATTTTGTTAGTTGGATTGATAAATCAAGATGATTTTATATCATGTGATGTTGAGAAAACAAGAAATAAGTTATTTTAGAGTGAGAATAGAGGTAGACATAAAGTTGGCTTTATTAAGAGAGGGAGAGAAAGGATAATTACATGTTGGATAGGCAATGTGGATTACTAGGATAGATGTCATTGTATTTAGATGCATCATGCATTGCATAGCATGCATTATGACATATAAAAGGGTTATTAAACCTAAATTATGAATGTGTATAGGTGTGAGTGACTTGGATAGAGTACTCTAGCTGCAACAAAGAAGTGATTCCCACCTCAAATCAGTGAGTAAACTTTATCATATTTGCCTTGAATATTTTAAACTATTATTGATCATGAATGAAATGAATTGTATGTATAATATATGATATGTGAAGTACTTTTAAAAGGATAATTTGGTCTGTGTATGGCTAAATTAATATATAATATTGATTATGATAGCCTTATCTGCTGAGATTGATTTTGATGGCCTTTTATGTCAATAGTATATGACTAGATATTAATTATGTTGTCACTAGTATATATCTATGTCTATATCTATATTTGTATCTATATACACACACATACATGTGTGTGTGTATAACATTTAGGAAGGATCGATCATATAGCCTAATAGAGGTGGATGATATCCAATATACTAAAAGTGGATTGCAATATTATAGTACCTCTTAACTATTATTGATGAAAATTGGCCATGCAATCCTAAAATAAGGATAGGTGGAATCCAACAAACACAAGGGTAAACATTGACTATAAAACTCAATAGAGATGGATGGAATTCAACAAGCCTAAAGAAACTTATGCTTCAAATTTCTTGGTATATAGGTATGTATATGACACATATAACATAGGCCATATGTGTATGAATATGATATAGAACAATATTGATTAATCTAATGGGCTTTGATATGATAGTGCCCAACTTATATGCAAATGTCTAAGTATGTTATATATATGTTTACTTACTAAGTATTGTTGAATACTCACCCCATTCTTTCACATTTTAGGATAGAATACAAGTAGTGTACAAGGCATGGTTAGACTAAGAAGAATTTACTTGTGCAAGAAATCAGGTACTTGACTCATTCGTATGTTTTAGATCCACCAAGGAAGAATTTGTATTTTATAATTTTACCTATTTTACTCGACTGAGTTTGTATTAGAATGTGATGCACTTGAATTTTTGGTTTGATAGCAATAGATGATTTTTGATGTGTATTAAAGCTATAAATGTTGTTATTATTTCTAGATTTAAATTTTAAATGCCTTGTATATTCTTAGAGAGCATTCTAAGTTAATGGAATATATTTTGAGAATTTGCAATGATTGTTATATGTGTCGATACATAGGATTGGAGTGTGACAATTTTATTGGTATCAAAGCATTTGGTTTTATATTTGCTTTTGATGATTCAATTTTAAACATTTAAGATTTCCATGGTTTGAAAAGTTCTTTAAAATTTTTTAGTGGACCATAAATTGAGTCGATTTATAAATTGATTTAATTATTAGATATGCAAATAATAATCTACTTATATAGAAATGCCACCATGATCGAAAAAAGGAAAGGATAGACACCAAAAAGAATATTATAATCTAAGATAAGCAAAAGGCTTCATCTCATGCTTTACCATCTATGGATAATGATGAACAAGTTCATATGGATCCTCAACCATAAACATAAAAGCTTGAGGGTAGTATGATCTTAACTTTGTCGTAAGAGGTAAAAATTTTTGAATTTGAAACAAATGGGTAAAATAGTAACTTAACATGAGACACAATTAAGAGAACAAACAAAATTCATTCAAGAGTTTGCTAATGAAAAAACTTTATATGCTAAATTCAAAGCTAGATTGAATTTAGACATCAGAGATAGAATGCCAGTGACTAGAGGTAGAGCTACGAGGAAGTAGTATAGTTGGCTCTTCGAGCTAAAACTTTGTTTAGGGAAAGAAAATGTTAGACAAATTTTTAAAAAAGGAAAGATCTTAGTATTTTAGTAGGTTAGGCATTAAAGAAAAGTTATAGTAGTATAATGTGGAATGGTAACTTGATAAGTCCAAGAATCTTTTCAATTTTTTCCCTTAGGGAGAAGCATTCTTGCATATTTGAAACTTTTACTTTTGGATTTATTCGTTCAGATAAGAAGTCATTTAATTAGAGACTATATCTAAACTATAAATGTTTTTATGGTGGACCTTGCAGATTACTTGCAATATCCTATCATTGTGGCTAAGTTGGGCATATTAAGAAAGAATGTTGTAGTTTAAGTGCTTTAGGAACAATTGGTAAACTAATATAGGGCCTCAAATTTTTTTATGCATATCAACCAATGATTTAGCCACCTTTATAGGTGCCCGCCAATCTAGTTCAAGGAGTATGGTTGCTTGTCAATAAAATTAGAGAAATCAATCACAAGTATAAACTGGGGTCTTTGTAATGAATTAGGAATACACTCAGGCTAATTTGAATGTGATTATAGGTATGTGTTGGAGATATGCCCTAGAACTAATCATGTTATATAGTTTAAAGATATCATTACATGGATAAATAACTTTATGATTAATTATAAATTTGTTTATGATTAATAAAATGGCATTTATGTTATTTTGCATTTAATTTAATTGCTTATTTTATATATATAATGCAAAATGAGATCCTAAGACTTGTTAAATGTCAAGACTTTATCTACAAAGAGTTGTACATATTAGTACAAAGTCTTTGATTTAAATACAAATGAATTAGTTTTTGATCGAAGTAATATCATATAGGACTATGACATTGCATACTGGCATGTTTCACTATTGTCAAGGATTAGTATTAGATGTTTTGCACAGACTATTTGATGGTCATAGCTCCCAAATTAGGTAGAACGAGAGAAATTATTTCTTTTCACTGCACCCAATACATATTGTATAACCACCGTGCAATCCCATCTCGTCCCTGTATGGTGTTAATCTTTGATTGTGTAACATATATTCTATTAAACCCTGGATCAGATAAGTCATTCATTATCATGGTATTTGTATAATATGCTAATAAGGACCTTACACTTTTAGAACCAGAGTTGGTTATTGATATGCTATTAAGGTAGAGATTGCTTTAAAAAACTATTTTTAGATAGTGTGAAATTATGGTGGAAAATGTTATACTTTAGACAGATTTAATTCTATTAGGAATCTATTATTCCAGTGAAATCCTAAGGACTTATATCATGATTTGGTGGATTGTTTTAAAAGAGAGAATTTTAAAAGGCAGTATGAGCCAAAGATTATTTATTCTAAGCAAGCAAAAGATACTTCCCTCTTATGTACTATCGACGATAAAGATAAGAAAATTATTATAAAAGGGGTGTCAAGCATTTTTAGTACACGTGATTGATAGATTAGTTATAAGAGTAAGCTTAGAATAGGTGCTAATTTTTAAGGAATTTCCTAATGTATTTCTAGAATAATTGCCTAATTTACCTCTTAACAGAGAATTTAAACCTTTTATAGATCTTATGCTAGGGATCGCACTAATTTCTATACTACTTTATTATATGGTACTTGTAAAGTTGAAAAAATTGAAGCTTTAATTAGAAGATTTGGTCAAGAAAGGTTTCCTCTAACCAAGTGTGTCTCCTTAGGGTGCACTAATATTTCTTAAAAGAAAGAAAGATGGTGCTTTGAGGTTTTATATTAATTATAGGCAACTTAACAAAGTAACCATTAAGATCAAGTATTCATTGTCAAGAATTGATGGTCTCTTTGGTCAAATATTTTTTTTAGATTGAATTAAGATCAGGATATCACCGGCCAAGGATTAGAGTTTTGAAAGAGCATTTAGAACTAGACATAGTCATTATAAGTTCTTGGTCAAACCTTTTAGGTTAACCAATGCATCTGTAGCTTTTATAAATTTGATGAATAAAGTTTTTCATCTCTACTTGGATACTTTTATTATTATATTTATTGATCATATACATGTATACTTAAGAAATAAAAGAGAATATGCTTAACATCTTATTATAGTACTTTAAACTCTAAAAGAGAGGCAGTTGCATTCGAAATTTTCTATATGTAAGTTTTGGTTTAAAGTAGTGATTTTTTTAAGGTATGTTTGTTTATAGCAGTGAGATATTTGATGATTTATAAAAGATTAAAGCAATAATATAATGGGAAAAGCCAAGGAACATTACTAAAATACATAGCATTTAGGGGTTAGCTGGCTATTATAATAGATTCATTGAAGGCTTCTCCTTATTACATGCTCCATTAACGAGATTGACAAAAAAGAAGTCAAGTTTGAATGAGTTTCCAAGCTTTAAAGAATTATCTCACTTTGACTTTAGTCTTGACATTACCAACACTAGGAAGCAAAAGTGATTTATAGTAATACCTTCAAAAAAGGCCTAAGTTATATATTGATGCAAAACGAAAGATAATAGCTTATGCTTCTTGATGGTTGAAGAAGCACGAATTAAATTATCCTACCTATGATAGAATTAGTAACAGTGATATTTGCACTGAAGATTTGGAGGTATCACCTATATGAAAAATAACGCTAGGTTTTCACAAACCACAAGAGTCTAAAATATTTACTCATATAGCAAAAGCTAAATTTGAGATAGCAAAGGTGGTTATAACTAAATATAGACTATAATTTAATCATAGAATACCATCTTGGAAAGGCTAATATAGCAACAGATGCTTTAAGCAAAAAGTCTGTAGTTACTTTAGCTCATGTTCGAGCTATTTACATGCCTATGTTGATAAATCTAAAAGAGATGGGAATAACCCCAGGATGAATTGATGTTGGGACCTTAATGGCCAACTTTGTTGTACCCTAGTGGATTAGATTAGATAAGGTTAGATGCAAGACAATTAGTTAGTTAAAGTTCGTCAAGAAATTTTAAATAGCAAGGTAGATGATTTCTACTTTACTTAAGATACGACTCTTACGTTTAAAAGAATAAATTGTGTACCCAATGATAAAGAATTAAAAGAGGCTATATTAGAGGAATCTTGCAGTTTAGCATTTGTTATGCATTCAGGTAGAATAAATATGTTCTAAACCATCAAAAAGAGCTATTAGTGGTTAGAAATGAAAAGAGATATAGTCTAAGATATGACTAATTACTTGGTGTGTTAATAAGTGAAGGTAAAGTATCATAAACTCTATAGCCTCTATTCATTCCTTAATGAAATCACAATAGATTTCGTGGTTGGTTTGCCTTAAGTAGAAGCTAGCCATGATGCCATTTTAGTGATAGTCGATTCACTCATAAAGTTTGCACACTTCTTGCCAATCTAAATTAATTTTTCTCAGATGAGTTGGTTATATAGTAGAAATAATTAGACTCGTGGTCTACCAATCACAATTATATTAGATTAAGATCCTTATTTTACATCTTAGTTTTGGCCAAGGCTTTAAAAGGCTTGGGTACCAAATTGAATTCCAATTTTGTATTTGAGCATGTGTTATATAAAATTCTAACGTAGTTAGAATATACACTTATCACTAATTAATTTTGCATACAATAACAACTACGAGGCTAGCACTAGAATAGCTCCTTATGAAGCTTTGTATAGGAAAAAATATAGAACTTCGCTATGTTAGGATGAAGTTGGCAAAACAAAACTCGATAATATTGAATTCATTGAGGCCACTACCAAGAAGATTAAGATTAGTGATTAGTAATTTTATCACTTGTTTATTAACTAAGATTTTATTTAGTTTTGAGTAATTTTATTAGTGTTTTTATGTGTTTATCATTTGTTTTTGTGTAGATAATGAGTTCATTATATTATTCAAGAAATACAATGAAATTTTAAGATTCGGGAGATGTTTGAAGAATATTTTGTGGATTGCAAAGTGAAGAATGCATGATTATCAAAGAAAGGCAATATTGTGTAGAAGTATAATGACCATTAGGCATTCAAGGGCAATTTTGACATGTTTATAGGACTTAAATCAAATGTGCTCTTTTATAAAATTTTAGTAGATATAACAATATTTCTAAAGAATACTCATAAGCTAGATTTGAAGATCATTTGGTTCTCCAAAGGGAGTCTGAAAAACACTGCTTTTTGATGCATGCCAAAATTGCGTAGTAGTTGGTAAATTACCATTTTCTTTAACTATTAGAAATTATATTAATAATAATTTCTTTGTTTTGCAGAAAAGTTTTGTTGCACTTGATAAGTGGGCAGTAACGATAATCTGTGACATTTCAACTCGACATATCTAAGTATGGATGAAGTTCTGCTAAAATTG
>JAWDEX010000004.1:1154410-1166213 GCA_035221805.1 Trichilia hirta | reverse complement strand
TAACTAGCCATTATAGTAATAAATCTTTCTTGTGTGTCAAAATAATTTAGTTTGAGTTTTAATAGTTTCTTTATTCCAAAACCTGAGTGTTGAAACATTTAGCCTTAAGTATCAACACTTTTATACATATCGTTATTTTAAAAATTTTGCGCTTAAAGGTTTCGATACATTTAAGTGATGTATCAAAATTTTTTGTGTTTGGCTTATAGGATTTGAACCCTTTACTTTAATAAAGGTATTGATACTTTAACGTTTTAACGTTAAAGTGTTGAAAATATTTTTTACAAGGTGTCAAAACTCGTGATAGTACTATTGAGCACTTAAGTTTATTCCTTAATATTTTGATACTTCTTTTTATAGATGTCGATATATTTATCTTATGTATCAAAACTTTGCTATAAGATTTCGATACCTTTATCGAATTTATTTAGAGTATCGATACATTTCATCTATGTATCAAAACATTCATTTCTTTAGGTTTAATACTCACTCTTTCTGGACTTAAAGTGACAATATCTTCTTTTATGTATCAAAATTTTGGCTTTTATATATAAATACACATACTTTTAAGTACTGAAATACTTGTAAAAACATTCTGTTCTTTTTAGGCACTAAGCTCAAACACTTCATTAGTTCTTGATAACATTTTTAGAGCATAAAAAATAATATTAAGAATCAATTAAGATCATAAAAGCAATCAAGCAAACCATAATAACCTTTAATTAAAAACATAAGAACAATTATTAAATTCACATCAATCATGATGGTTTCTATTCAATGTAACCCAAGTTTGTCTTAAATGATCAAGCATTACACAATTAAGCATACAAAAGATTTTGCTTATCAAGTATTAAAAAATCATGCTTACATAAAATTTTGCTCATCGTTAAAAACATAGAACCTAATGAGTTAACATCATTTATATTATAAAAAGTCATAGATTTTAATAAAGCTAATAAAATATTTTGTTTGTCAATCAAATGTATAAACATAATTACACTTTTATTTTTTATGGATATAAATGTTATATTTATTTAAAAAATAAATTTATTGACACTAATCTGAATATAAATGATTTATACATTCTTGAAAACAATGAAATTAATATGACTAATATCATTGATAAGAAAAGATCTAAAAATAAAATTAATTTAAGACTTATATGGCATTATAGATTGGTCGTATAGGAGGATTGAAAAAATGAGTAGTGATAGACTTATAAGTCTATTTGATTTTCAACCTTATCTAACTTGTGAATTTGATTTTCAAGATAAGATAACCAAATTACGTGTTACTAGTCAAGAAAAAAGAGCTCATAAAGTTCTTGAAATGATTCACACAAATATGTGCGGTTAATTTAGTGAAATGATTAGAAGAGATTTTTCATACTTTATAACTTTTACTGATGATTATTTATAGTATAATTATGTATACTTATTGAAGTACAAATTTGAATCATTTAAAAAAGTCAAAGAATTCAAAGCAAAAATAGAGAAAGAAATAGAAAAAAATATTAAAATTCTACGGTTTAATTATGAAGAAAAATACTTAAGTACTGAGTTTTTAAAATTTCTTAAGATTAATAATACAATCTTTTAGCTAATTCCTCTCTATACATCTCAGTATAATAGTGTATCTAAAAAAAATTATACCTTATTTGATATGATACGATCCATAATAAATTTTACAAATTTATCTATATATTTTTAGGGATGAAATATGCTCTCAATACTATAATTTATATTTTGAACAGGATTTTATCTAAAGTAATTTTTAAAATTCTATATGAGATATAGTATGAGAAATAACCAAACTTTAATCGTATATACTCTTTTCTTTGATTGAATTGAATAAAAATTAGTCAAAAAAGAAATATAATATTTAAGATATTTATTTTTTAAATTAATTCTACTTAATAAAATAATATCAAGATAGATAAGGAATTCAGTATATTTATTCTATTTTAGTTCTCCAAATTATCAATTAAATTACTTTTTTGACAAAACTCTAAAAGGAATAGTAAGTAAGAAATGTAATAAAATATTTTAAGACTAGGCATTAGGTAATCGTACTACACAAATTATAAGGTGTTTAATAGTTTTATGATATTTAATCAAATTCGCAATCTTAAAATTTTATATTTTTAGATAATTTATTTTATTATTATTTAAATAGATAAAAACATTGTTCATTTTAAAATTAAATTTTTGGAGGCATCAACGGTGAAAAGGCCACTTTCGCTCTCCACCACCTTATGAATTTTAACCTCTTCTCCACCCAATTCTTCGGTAAGTTTAACGTGTAGAAATGGAGAATTTCCGTGATGGAAATGGCTATAGGTTCTCCATTCTCACTTACATTTTTTTTTTTTAATAATTCATATTATATATGATAAAAATATTATTATTAATAATAGTATTCTTTTATATGGTGATAATTACAATAAAAATGAAAATTTAACTATTTAGTAAAATAAATAATATGAATTATAAAAAAAAATTCTAATTAAATATTTGTCTAAAATATATTTTTACTCACTTTCCAAATAATGTTATTTAATAATTTCTTTTAATTTAATGCATACAACAAAAAATTATTCGAAAATAATAATTTTATATAAAAATTTTAATTTATACATATGTATGAGAAAAAAATAGGGTGGGAGCAGAGTGACGATTACACAAATCACTAAAAATTTAAATATTAAATATTAATATAAAAATATATGAAATTTTACAAAATTTACCAATTATATATTTTTGAATTACTCGTATGATCTTGACGTATAACGTATCAATATAATGTGGTAGAATTAAAAAATAAATAAAAAAAATAACCTTAATTGTTTTCTTTAGTCAATAATGGGAAGTGAGAATTTCTTCTTCTCAAATTAATCACCGCATAAGTTTGTAAATTTAATTTAAATATATATCAAAGCATATCATTTTATATGGCCTTTTAAATTTGGGTTTTGTTTTAGAATTATGGTGACTCTAATGTGTTTTAGAAAAAATAAAATAAAAATATTAAGGTATGTTTAGGATTATTGTCGAAAAGGTCAAAAATAATTTTTTACAACTAAAACCTAGTTGAAATATTTGCTTAAAATTTTTAAAATCATCTTATTATACAACAGATTTTAAAAATAAGGAATGAGTTAATTTTCAATATTTTATTTTGAGAAATATTTTATTTTTGAATATGATTCAAAATATATGCTAACATAAATAAAACAAACTAAAATTATCCTCAAATAATTATTAAATTTTAATTTTTTTTTTTATTATGCTTCTCTATTTTATATTTTTATTTTTATTAATATTTTACACCATAAATTATTTTAAGATAACAAATTAAATAAAACATAAAAATTAAATTATATATCCACATATATATAAGATCAAGAACATCAATTTTTTACATAAATTCTTATACTATTTATAAATCATGAGATTAATTTTTTTAAATAATTGAGATTGTATTTTAAACTTGGATTAATTAAAATGCTCATACATATAATACTTAGATAAAAAATATATATATATATTTAGTATTTGGTACATTTCGATTATTTATATTATGACAATATTTTAACAATCAAATTTATCGAATGCATATATATTATTTCAAAATATCACAATTCTTTTTAAAATTAAATTTACCAAACACTTAATTAATTTCTTGGCAGCTTATTATTTCATCAATACAATAAAAATACTTATTTTCTTTAAAATCTACCGTGGCTATATTTTGTTGGTACAATTTGACAGATTTATGTTTTAAATTTGTAAACTTTGTGATCTAAATCTCATATATTTCATGTAAATCGATTCCTACTAAAAGAATGTTTATCACAAGATCAATTGAAAAGATCAAGCAAAGTGGTATAAGGCAATATGATAGAGCTATGGAGGTATTTTTCAAAAGCTCAAAGTAGTAATTACTTCAATCATAATTTTCAACAATAATAATTAACCATATTTTCATAATTTATTATTTTAAAAAAATAATTTTAACAAAATCTGTCAAATACGTTTTTATTTCAAAATTATAATTTTTAAACGTTATTTTAAAATTATTAATATTACTAAATTCACACAGCCAATAGAGCTTATAATCAAAGGGTATAAATTAAAAAGAGAAAGATTAGTATGAAATGACTAAAAACCTATATAAATTAAAAATAAAAAAATAAAAGAGAGAGAGAGACGCACGTAAGATTCTGAATATTTACTTAGTTTACTAATTTATTTAGAAAATTTTAAAAATATTTATTAAAATTTTAAGTAATTGATGTAATGATTTTTATAATCTCTCGTGATATAATAATAATTAACTAAAATTAGTTCTCAAGGGATGTAGTATGGTGGTTAAATACTATATGACGGCTGCTTAGCGTCTGTCCCGTATTCGAATTTTAGAATTATATTTTTTGTAAAAGTATAAAATAATTAAAATTTTATCTTGTATTTAGTACCACTGTCGTGTGATCTTTATATATACTAAGACAGGTGTTGTGTTATATGTGAACACATACCTTAAGGGTGAGTGCTTAATCTCGTATCTCGCTGGACACCGCAGTGATGACTGAGTACGGGAGTTTCTTCGTCATAAAAAAAAAATAAAATTTATCTTTAAAATTTAATTTAATTAAAATAATATAATATATTAATTATTTATTTTAAACATATTAATAATATAATATAAAATTTTATATTATATTATTAATATTATTTATTTATAGGTTAAAATTATAATGAATATTTTTTAAAAATTTTGAGACTAATTAATGTATTCGACCACATATTTAGATTTCCTTTTCCCAATCAAGGATTACCAAAATTACAATTTTACCCTTCAATCCAATTGTCTCTGAGCATTTGACACCACAGAGGATTACGTGTCATTAACCTACCCCGTATGGCTGTCAAATGAAAGGGCAGCTCAATTCTCAAACAAATGAAATAGGACACGTAAGCATGTCTCGATTCTTCTCTCGTCAATCTTTCTATAAAAGTAAGAAAATTATACAAAAATATTCCCAAGAAAAAAATAAAAAAAATAAAACAGTTACACTGCTTTTGTCAAGCGAGAGGCCACGATGGCTCAATGGATGGTTCGGGTCCTCCGTGCTTTGGATCACCGTATTCTTCTGATTTGTGGGACCCTATTAATAACATCACAATCTGGAGGCACGATCTAGACCACAAAGGTCGTGTAGTTGAAGATGAAGAAACCAGTGCCGTTGATCATGACCAAGTAGATTGGCTAGAAACTTAAGATACCGATATACTTCATGCTGATCTACCAGGTTACACATACATAATCCCTCTGCCTTTCCGAATAAATATTCCATCATTTAAAATATATAATTTTTTCTTTTAAATTTAAATAAGATATAAAAGGCTTATTATCAAAAAATATAAACCTTTAACAATACGTTTTTTAAAAATTAATTATAAAAATTGATGTTTATAACTTATTATATAATAAACTCATAATAATATTAATATTTATAACCTTTTTATAAAAATTAATATAATAACATTATATATATATAATTTAAAAAATTATAAAAAGGATAAAAATAATATATTTTTATCCTTTCATCATATCAATTTCATAAAACAAAATTTTGTATAAAAATTTATGTTTAAATATTATTGTTAAATAATATAATTTTAGAACATTATCCTATTTATTCTCATAAAAATATTTGTATATTTCTAATATTATTATAAATTGTATTTTATTTTTAAATTTTGTATATGAAAATAAAGCATTATTTAAATTTATTTTACTTTTAACTTTTGTATCTTTGAGTAATATTTCAATCACAAGATATTAATTTTTCTTCAAAATTATTTTCTTCCCAAGTGCAATTATTATTTTTCCCCAACTTATAATTAAAATTATTGTAAATTTTGCTTTTGGAAAATTACAATAATCATCAAAATTTTCCAAATATTCCATTGGGATCCTATCAAATTCTCATCTAGTAGTCCTCTCCTTCCAATCATATTATCTCCAAACTCCACTCATGAAAACAAATGATATTGCTAAGATAGGTTGCCTCATAGGGTAGGGTTCCCTAGTGCCATCTTTGTTTAAATTTGCAAGAACCATATTGGTCAATGTCCAACCTTGTTTCATGGGCGCAGGAGAGCGGAAAGTAGAAGTGAGGTTGTACATTGAAGAAGGCAATATTCTCCAGATAATGGGTCAGAAAAGCAAACAACAGCAGCAGCATCAGAAGGAGGAGGAGGAGGAGAGTAACGTTGAAAAGCCACGTGGAAGCTTCGTTAGGCGACGGTTCCGTTCGCTGGAGAATGCTGACGTAGAGAAAATAAAATGTGCCATGGATCATAGCGTGTTAACGGTGACGGTGCCAAAGAAAAAGGTGGAGGAGATGTCAAGAAATGTTAAATGTATGGATATTGCCTACTTAGGTTACTAGTAGCGCTCTTTGTGGGTAGGTGTGAGAACGGTGTCGTTTAAACATATGCACAGAGAATGTATGCGCTATATTTTCTCTTGAATTTCGTGTCCCTTTCTTCTTCTTCATTTCCATATTCACATAATTTCATATTCCTCCGTAATGGCGCATGCATCTCTTTGATTGGTTTTTCCATTTACACAATTAGCCTTTGCTCAGTTTGAACCATTTGATCATGATTGATTGACCTTTCATTGGCCTAACTGTTATTGCTCTTTACAACTTGACTACCAGACCAACGCGTTTAGGCGACTGCCACAAAGGCCGGCGAACCAAAGTTGTTATTCTAGAAAACACGCATTGACTTGGAGCCGATGGTAAACTCAATTTTTATTTCATTCTAATTTATTTTATTTGTTCATTAGCATAATATTTATGCATATTCTTTTTCTTTTTCATTTATATATGGAGAAATTATCATTTTCATTTTATTTTTGACTTAATATTTTGTATTTAAAAATTTTTTAAATAAAAATACCGAATACAACATATTGGGTATTTTTATTAAAAAAAGGAAATATCGAATTATTAATAAAAAGAAAAAAGAAAAATGGTAATTGATCCTTAAATAGGTAAATTATTGTATTTATATATATCTTCTTCTTCTTTCTTCCTTTCTATATGTAGTTCAGAGGAAAGGAAGACATGCCATCTCAAATGTTTCAGTGTTGGCCGGATTAAATGTATACGATTACAGCTTTTCGGAATGTGAATGGTCTATCCATGGCATTTCTTCTTCTTCACCGGCGGGAAATCATTGGATTAATTACTCTCAAACAGCTATCAACTTTTATAATAAAATAAATTTATTCAATATTATAAAACAAAATAATATTTTACCAAATTTTACAATAACTAATGAAGGAAGAGTAATTGAATCAGTGATTGGGGAAGACATAAACGACCAAACGATGCTAAAAGGCAATTGGTAGTATTTTTGAGAGAGTTTCATGCAGTCGGAGGAATGAAATCAAGAAAAACAGTTCCGTAACAGAAAGTATACCAGCCCAAAATCAATACGCATCTTGTAACAATTTTAATTTAGTGTTTTTCTATTATATGTTTTCGTAGCTAACTAACTTGCTGATGTAATATCTTTTTCCTTCAATTTTTATTAATAAAATATTTGTTTCAATTTAAAATTTTATTCGTGTTTTTCTTTAATGCAGGCGCTGGTAAACAGAATCTCAACTTGGATAGTGCAGACTACTCAAAAAAGGATGATAAAACAAATAATACTGCTTGAATTTTACTTGTATACATGAAAAATGACATACAATTATTGAAGTTTAATAAATTCACTAAAAGAGATAATATGTTTCAAAATTATCATAAAAGAGATTTATAAAAAAAAATCTTTTGTATTTACAAAAATATAAACTTTATAATATCTCATAGATGCTACTTACAGCTTACAAGTAAATAATACTTGCAAATTACAATAAAATGCAAGTAACCTGTGGGTCAACATAAACCAAATATAGAAAAAGACTACAGACAAAACAGTTCTCTATGAATAGGAATAGGACGTCTTACCCCAATAAAAAAAAAAAAAAAAATACAATCAGTTTTTTAAATAATCCTACACAAAATAAAAGAAAAAGAAATCAGAACTGTAGGATGAAGGAAATTGTAAAAGATTTCCTAAAACCATAGTCTTGTAAACTTTCATTCTAAACGAAAGTATCATACGTATTATGCAGTCCCAATATCAATATAAATAAGGAAACAAAACAAGAGAAATTTTTAACTGGGACTAGCATACCACGTTATAATCCGTATGCCAATTCAAGAAACCCTAGCATTGTAACACGCTCACCAATCATCATGATAGTGATAATTATAGTAAAAGAGAATTTACACACATCATATCATTATTGAATAGTTTCAAAGGAACCGTTCTATCTAAGTTTCATATAAAGCAAACCGTTAAAACACTACCAAAATATCAATCTTTGTTCCTAAGACACAAAGCCCAACTGAAACAGTGTATCATCACCACGGGATCCCCATCATCACCTAACAACTTTGTTGTTACAAAAAAAAAAAAAAAAATTAAATAAAAAACACAAACCAAACCACATTACCCACGAGTAAAATTATTAAGCAGTTACTATTTTCTCAAGAATTCTTGTTAATTCTCTCCAAGATACAATGATATTGTCTTCACCTTTCAGCTCTGAAACTTCTTCAGCTACCAAATGTCTGTTTATATACAAAAGCCTTCTGCTCTAGATATTGAAAAGTTGGACCTGCACTAACAACGCATAAGGGTACATAAGTGCAACAATATGCTAGAAGAAATGCAATGGTTCTTTTCTTAACAAGGATTTTCAATTTACTTCATTTGCTTAAACAGCGGTATTGGAAAAAAACTATAAAAAAAGAAAAACAAATATTAATTTTCGGCTCGGAAGCTAATTCTAAGATAATTCTTAGGCACAATTTTTCAACAGTTAATTATTTTTATTTTCTAATAAATAATTACACATAGATCTACCATATTTATTCACTAGTCATATTCTCTGTGTATAACAGAGCTAAAACATCATGCAACTAAACAAAGTCATATTCTGAACAACTGTATGTCACAATCTCAGGGTCATTCAAGATCCCAAGACAAATGTCATACTAGTCAATGATATTCTACCACCATCCAGCATAAATATGAACTGAACAATTGTATGTATAGCTCAGCTCTAAAGAAACTGTCAAGCCTCAACAAACCAATAGTACCTAAAGAAAGTCATTTAAGAGGGAAAAGCGGAGACATACCAACTTTCGTGAACTATTATTCACTCGGAAAATCCTCATAACTCAAGCTTTCTGATATGGTGTCCAATCTTTTATTATCTGCTAGAAAGCCAAGACCCAAAATCATGCACCCTCTTTGCAATGTTACGTTGAAAAAAGAGACGGGAAGAATTAGCAAGGGGTTTTAGAGGAGAGGTAAACTCACCCTGCTGTTCTCTTTCACGAGAATCCAGGAAGTTTTCAGTATCTGTTGTTAGAAATGGTGACCTGGGATAACTCTCTAGTATATCTGCAAATATAAGAAGTGAGATTCAGTTCTATTACAATATCCACAAAATCAGTAACTAATGCTCCCAAAAAAATGACTTCTTGAGCAGAAGTCCAGTTATTGATTGGTGTATCCAATTCATATTAGAAATGATAACCCACAAATACAGAGAACAAACCTGAACTCTGGGAAAAGTCGGCTGTCAAATCAGATAGGCTGAAGTTTCGAGGAATCTGCCCCAAGAATCCAAATGAAGAAGTGTCTGCATCCAGAAGTGCTTCATTTAGACCTTGGGAAGTGGACTCAAGGCTACTGAAAGAAGCAACAGATGCATCTGCAATTGATGGACGAGCTTCCACGACACTGCCATCAGCACCAAACATGTAAGGAGAACTTCCTGAATATCCAACTTCTTGCTTGATCATTCCCCCATTCATCCCTTGTAGCAGACCCACATGTGAGTTCTGAGCTGAAAGCATATTTGCTGAAGCATCAATTCTGCCCAGTTGGGAAGACATTTCAACAGCAGAGTGCAAACTAGTATGTAATGATGATCCTCCATTAGTGAATATATTAGGTAAACCAGAACCAATTGGATGGTGCATGTTTTCTGCCTTCAAAGGGGGCCCAGTATGCTCCGAAGGATAGCATGCTGAGTTCTGATGCACTGCCAAAAAACATGACATCAGATAGTGTGAGAAGGATGGCGGTTGGGTTACTGTATATTGAGGATGTAATTTTAGTTAAATAAAGTTTGAAAATAATAGTATATAAACCCATTTAAAAAATGAATTTAAAATGCCAAGGGCTCCAAGTTGGTCCACTTCAAAAAAGGATGTTCTTGCCAATTCAAAGCAAGCCCATGATGAATCGGGCACCATAAACATGGGCCAGAGAAAGCAATCTTACAAGATGGGATATGAGAACCATTAGAAGTAGGTACGGACGCAACTCCTGTTGGATGAATTTGACGCATCAATTGGACTTGTTGCTCAAGAAGCTTGTTAAATTCAATAATTTGGTGCTTCACCATCAATCTCAAATAATAAGCCTTGAAGAAGTCCCGATTCTCTTCTTCAAGCTTTTGCCAAACTGGAAAGCAAAAAATTTTGAAATTCATGAATAGAACAGCAAAATGTTATACCAAATGACAACAAACACAAAATTTCAATGCAGCTTTTTCAACTGCAGTAGAAAAGTAAAGAGCCATCCTCAACACTACAAATCATCTATTCAGAATCCATAGTCAAAGAAGCACAGAACCCAGTAGCTTTACAGGTTTGATCTACCTAATCATAAACTGCTGAGCCATTACTTTAAGAGTCTATGATTGTGGACTCAGAGGGTGTACATATTCAAGCATTTGGTGGACATAATAATGACTGGCAAAATGTACCATGTTCAAAATGCTAAGCCAATAAAACCAAAACATCAAGCAGTAGGGCTGAAATTACCCATTTCAACCAGCAGCCAATAATCAGCAGAAATTTTTTCTATGATAGTATCTACCAACATATAGAATAACTATATACCATAAGAACAATGAATTGAAAATGTCAAAAAATTCTAAAAACGGCATAATAATTGTAAAAGCTCAAACTCCATATGGTGAACTAAAAGAAGTTTGATCAAGAAATCAGCCAGTACAAGTACAGTAAAACTACCGTCTCCTCCGCACGTCCAGCAATTCCAATAATTTTGACAAAATCTTTTGCATCCAACTTCAGCACCAAGGAGATGGCATCTCATCTCCAGATGCAATCTAACTTTAATGTCCAGAACTACTTGGTGCTTTTCTCAATATTCACAAAGCTCTCTCATTATTAACTTCACAAGGAGCCATCTACGTATAAGAAATTAATATTTACCATTAGATTGATACAGTTTATAGACAATTCAGCAGTTTGAGGAAATGGATTAACACATTAGAAATCTAAACATGCAATCCTCTTATACATAAATCATCCTGCTGCAACAGTTTTTTCTAGGGTAGGCCCTTTTAGATAATGAACATTTCATTGTCCCTAAGGGCCCAGGTCATTAAGCCTCTTGCAATGACTATAAGAGAAATAGGGATCAAATACTCCTCGCACCATCTTTGGAATGAGTATTAGTTGCATATGCTTGTGTTTGGGATGAATGGGGCGAATTCCATAGCAAAAAAAAAAAAAATAAATGCACGCTTCATTTTTATGGAATTCTTCAATATAAAATTGTCAACATAGACTGCAGATATGTCTTCTTATTATCTACAGAGTGCGGATGCATAAACTATCTCATATAGC
>JAWDEX010000004.1:1083218-1105706 GCA_035221805.1 Trichilia hirta | reverse complement strand
CATATTTTCATTCTGTCTTTTTATATATATATAATTCAAAAGTTAAGAAGAATTAATATGCTCTATGGTATTAATTGCATAAAGACTAAATTTAGTGATATTTTAATAATTTTAATTAATTAAAATTTCTTAGAAAATTATTTAAAAATTGAAAAGGAATAGCTTATGGACCAGCATGACCCCGAATTTAATGGGCTTATGGGCCAGGTTGAGCCAACCTTTAAAAATTCTGCACAAAAAGAGTAAGGCATGAAGAACAAATAGACTTATATGGCAAGCTGGCATGATGTGGCACACTTGTCACCTCCACTTACCAAGTATGTTTGCCTGTATAATAACACATCTAATATGGTAAGGGTCCTCATATATAAACTTTAATTCACTGAAGATATAACATGATATTTCTACCAAATATATGTTTTAGCATGATAATTTGCGTCTTTTTATCTCATAGAATCATATGGGGAAAGAAAATAGCAATTAATTTAAACAATTTCAAATTGGATTTTTTATTTTCTTCCTTTTGATTCTTATTTTTTTCCTTTTGATTCTTATTCCTCTATTTTATGTTTTATAAAGAAAATGTTTTAAGGGATGAAGCAAAATTTATGTAAGTGAATAATAAATTCTCTTTTGATTAATTATGACTTTTAATACTATCCTAGCTGGATTGATAGTATAATGTCGTAAGATGCTAGTTGAAGAAGTCAGAATATTGAGCTGCTGATTGCATTGTATGAATTGAATTCAAATTGTTTCTGGTATGTCTTGCAATCAAATGGATCTTGTTTCTCTTGTTAGCTTTCTAAATTTTATCTTGCAGGAAGTTAATGAGGGTGGCATAAACAAGAATCAAATAACATACTCGGAAGTATCACTTGTGTTTTATCAACTTGCATCTGTGCAAGAGATGTTACCCTTTCTTTCAGTTGTTTCAGAGGTAAGAATTATGCTTATGCATGTTTATAATGCATGGATCCTTGTTATAGAGCTTAATATGTATTAATGCTCTTCATGCTTACTAGTAGTCTGATACAGCCACACATTGCATATCATCACATCTTCCCTTTTTTAGTATGGTTTCCACCAGACCCAGAAGAAGAGATTTTCAGAGCCTATTTATGGCGAGGGCTCATTGTCTTTAGTTTCATTTAAATATAGCTAGTCCACATTTTTTCAAATTGTGCAGCATTGAGGTCATTCAAAAGGCTAATTAAATTTCCTTCTGTGAGGTTTGAGAAAATAACAGCAGATGGCAATTTTGAATGAAATAACTTTTTCCCTTCCTTAACATTCGTTTAACCATTAGTTGACCATCACAATTTTGTAAAATTACCCCATTACCCTTAATTTTCATGGAGAACCAAAGTAGGTGCTGACATTCTACAAACCTATTGGAGTTACAATTATAAATGGGTAATTTATGGTAATGCCTTGAATTCTTAAGCAAATGACATATAAGCCTCTAGGCAAACACAAAGTAATGGAAATTTTTGGTGTTAGCCTATCAGAGGATCATCTATATACCTACCTACCTATGTATCCGCCTGCCTACCTGCCTATGTCCCATCCCACCCTAAAGTAGAAAATAATTATTGAATTCTATTATTGCTCTAACTCAGTTCCTTGATGGGAGGAATCGAGCACTTACGACCAGCCACAATGCTCTGTGTGTGTGTGTATTTATAGTGTGCAACAGGTTCTAATTAGAAGTAGAATTATTTTCTCAAACTTTAAGAGAGAAATTGTAGTTATGGTCATTATAAATTCTATTTGGAATATGCACTCTGTCCATTTCTGATAAAATTGTTAGATCTGGTGGAGTTTTGTTAGATTTTTAAAATACAAAGTCATTAACCATGATTCTCTACTCTTTTTAACTCCTTAATCCCTCAAGCATTGTTAGATTCACCATCAAACAGGATTGATTTTCAAGTTTTTGTTGGGACAATTCATTAAATTTTGCTGATTGCACTCTTCATGATCACTAGTAGTCTAGTGCAGCCACACGCATTGCACATCATGACATCTTCATTCCTTCAGTATTGTCTGTATCCACGGGACAGAGAAGAAAAGATTTTTTGGGCCAATTTATAATAAGAGTAGGTTATATTTGGTTTCATTTAAAAATAGCTAAATCCACAACATTACATATTATGCAGCACTGAAGTCACTCAAAGGATTAATTAAATTTCCTTCTAAGGTGGCAATTTTGAATGAAATAAATTTTTTCCTCATCTGACATTTGTTTAACCATTAGTTGATCATCACAATTTTGTGAAATTACGCCATTATTCTTATTTTTCAGGAAGAACCGAAGTAGTACTGACATTCCACAAACCTAGGACATAGTTGGGCATAGGGATTGGCGTGGATGATTATAAATGGCATAATTTATGGTAATGCCTTGAATTCTTAAGCAAATGACGTAGAAATCTCTAGGCAAAAGACAAAGCAATGCAAATTTTTGGAGCTAGCCTATCAGGGGATAATCTACCTACCTACTTACCTACTTACCTATATCCCATCCCACCCTAAAGTAGAAAATAATTTTTGGAGTCTATTATTGTTCAAACTCACTTCCTTGATGGGAGGGATCAAGCCCTTACCACCCAGCCACAAGGCTCTGTGTGTGTATGTACATGTACATATATTGTGCAACAACTTTTAATTAGAAGTAGAATTGTTTTCTCAAACTTTAAAAGAGAAATTGTAGTTATGGTCATTAGAAATTCTATTTGAAATATGTATTCTGTCCATTTCCGATAAAATTGTTATATCTGGAGGACTTTTGTTAGGTTTTTCAAAATACAAATTCATTAACCTTGATTCTGTACTCTTTTTAACTCTTTGATCTCCCATTCATTGTTAGTTTCACCGCAGGATTGGTTCCCAAGTTTTTGTTGGGATAATTCATTTAATTTTGCTGATTGCACTCTTCATGATCACTAGTAGTCTAGTACACCCATATGTTGCAGATCATCACATCTTCACTCCTATAGTACTGTCTGTCTCCATGGAACTCCGGATGAAAAGATTTTTTTGGCCTTTTCGTTATATAGCTAGATCCACAGCATTTCAAAGTCTGTGGCATTAAGATCATTAAAATTACTATTATTGTGTTATATTATTATTATTATTATTATTATTATTATTATTATTATATATTTGTGAAACAGCTTTTAACTGTAACTAGAATCTCAAATCTCAAGGGAGGGATTGTGGTTATCCTGTCGTTAAAACTTTCATTTGGAATATGCAGAGTCTATCCATTTCTGATAAAATTGTTTGATCTTTTGTTTGCTTTCTGAAATTACACATTCATTGTCCATGATTCTCTACTTCGTTCTTTTTGACTCCTTGATTCCCAATCATTGGTAGATTCACCAATCCAACAGGATTGGTTCCAAGTTTCCGTTCGACAATACGTTAAATTTTGCTGACTGCACCTTGTTACAATGTGTGGCAGCTCCCGCCTGAATTGCAACAGCGGTTGCTTCTCTTGCCTGCCGATCTGGCTGGAAGATTGATTTCCCGATCTGCAGCTAGGACTATCCGGAGAATATTCTTGTGATGACACAACTCTCTCTCATCTCCATTATCTCATTTTACAGAAATGTAACTATATTGAAGAACGTTAATGCCGAATAGATATAAATATAAATATTCTAGCTGAGACTTTAGAAAGCCAAACATAAATAATTATTGAACTATCAAACTCCGATTCTTTGACGTAGTTGTAGAACTATTAGACTAAAGCAGTATGGGAATAATTTTAGGAGCATTTATACTTTAATGGCGTTCATATTAGCAGATAAAAAATTCCACTTTTGCTTCTATACTCCTGCTCAAAATCTCGAGTAACAAGTGGCTTCCATTGCTAGTGTAAGCATATACAATACATTTTAACGAAGACTTGGGTGGATTCGTTACATAAGATCATGTTATTTGATTGGATACACCAATTAATATTTGTCTTAAGTAGGGAGGCATTTACATTTTTATCTTTATAAAATATTTTAAATTTTCTTCGTCTTCCATCTCCCTTTACTTGGCAGAGATGGACGCGTAGTTGATGTGGTACCTAAGACATTTTCTTTCTAGTAACGTGCATTAGAATTAAACGAATAACAAAGTATTTAATACTCCGGTGTGGTGTTTTTAAGATATAGTTTATAGAATAAAAATTTTAATATTAATATATAAAAATTTACATATCCTAATAAAAGTTAGTTTTATTAAATAATTTTTTATTGTACATTTAAATCATAATATAAACATTATAATTTTAAATGAAGTTTTAAGTATTAATAGTTAAAAAGCAACATAACCAGAAATCTTAACATGTAATATAAGGCACACAGGAGGAGGTATGCTCAAAACAGAAACAGTAGCACCAGCATATGCATATTCCCCGGATCTCTTCTTTGAAACAGCAAGCAGTGTAATAAATGCCTTTAGGAGGTTGAACGGGGAGTCTTTCTCTTGCCACAAATAAAAACCTAGAGCGACTGAAAAGGCATTTAAAACGGAATAATATCTTATGAATGAATGTCACGTTATTTAGGGTTCACTTTCAGAATTATTAATAGTGTTCTTCACGATGAAAAGACAAAACCAGTACCACCTTTGCATAAGAATCGCCTGATTCCAAATTCAAACGAGGGCGACAATCAGTCCAGACGACAGCAGCAATTCTCCTCGCTAAGGCATCCAAAGGTACATCGAGGAAGACCGTGATCCCACGTCTCATGTACCTCCTGATTTTTTATTATCTTTCTTAATTCGCTGAAATAAGAGAGAACTGAAAATTTTTACATCAGAGAATCCACTTCCTCTATACCAGTTGATAGGACGAACCGCTGCACCACCACCAGTTGCAACAACCTGTGGAGGTATCAAGGAGAGTTCGTGCAATGTCTCACTCTGTAAGGGACAGTATGTTGAAATTGTTCACCGGTAGCAACAGCCTGTTGAGGTGTCCAACAGTTAATTTTCAATTTTTTTTATTTAAAAAATAACTTAATAAATATATTTAAATTTTAGGATAAAGATATAAATTAATCATTAAAATTTAAACATTGAAATCTATTAAAAACTTAAATTTTGGGTGTTTTCAAAACTTTTTTTAAATTTTAATTAACTTTCGATTGGGAAAAAACCTACGTTCACGAGGAAAACGCAAGCAAAATATATTTTACTACATCAAAAGTCGATCAACATATTTTTAACTATATCAAAAGTAATTCAAAACTTTAAAGAAACAGTTCTAAACTCCCAAGTACTATAATACATATAAGAAGGTTCAAAATTCAAATTTTAACTATAAGCTTAGGGATCTAATTTTACATAAGATCCAAACTCACAGACATTCTAATTTTGGTACATATAAGACAGGTCCCTTATTTATAGTTGCCGGGACATTTCTTTTAACAAAGTAATATGGGATGGATGCAAGGCATCTTTCCCGAAAAATCTCCACTTTGGCTTGTATCCAGCACACAAAATATAGGAAACTAAACTTGCTCTACCTTCTTCATGAAAGCCTCAATGGGCTTAAGTTATCAATAACGAATACCAATCAACCCCAAGCATTACTTTGACTTTTAAATTAGAAGAGATTTCGTAAACATATCAGTAGAATTGTCTGTGTCACTGATTTTCTGAACAATCACCTTTCCCTGAGCAATAATATTTCAAATGAAATGCAACTTCTCATCATCAATGTGCTTTATTGTCTCATAAAACATCTGATCTTTCATCAAATGAATAGCATTTTGACTATTGCAGTGAATTGTAGTCACACCTTGATGCGGACTGAGCTTGCCAAACAAATCTTTTAAAAGCAAGGCTTCCTTGATTACCTTAATCACATCTATATATTCTGCCTTTGCAGTAAACAAAGTCACAACAGGGAGTAAGATAACTATTCGACTAACTGCATATCCGCCAATAAGTGATCTTTTTTTATTAAGATTTCTAGCATAATTAAAGTCCAAAACCAATCAAAGCATCAATATTTCTCTCAAACTCCAAACAAGTGTCTGAAATACCGTGCAAGTATCTAAGAATTAACTACTTCACAACTTGCCAATGTTCTATTCTCAAACAAGACATATATCTGCTAACCATACTAACTACTTGCAAAATATAAGGACATATACAAACCATTGCATCCATGATACCACTGATTGCACTAAAATACAGAACATGTGTCATAGATACCCTTTCTTCATTTAACTATAGTAACTGAGTAGATAATAGTCTAAAATAACTAGTAAGAAGAGTACTAATTGTTGTATTCTTCATGCCAAACCTTTTCAAAACTTTCCCCAAATAATTTTTCAGTGTCAAATATAACTTTCCACCTCCTTAATCTCTCTTGATTTTCACACCAAGAATCTTCTTAATTGCTCTCAAATCTTTTATCTAAAATTCAATGCTTAGATGAGTTTTCAAAATTTGAATTTCTGTCAGATCTTGGCAACAATGAGCATATTATTAACATAGAGGAACAAATAAATAAAAAAACTGAAGAGGCTGTAAAGTGATTACTTGCTAATTAGGGTTTCATTACACTAAGCATGCTCTAAAATTCATTTGCACAAATTTATCAAATTAAAGTTGAGTAACACTAACATTTAGTGTAAATTTAATTAAGATAATTTGAAAACTATCAAATGTCCAATGATAAAACTCCAAGGCTCTTTGATTAGCTTGGCCACGTAACTAAAGAGAGTGCTTTTTTTTTTACAATTTTTTTGACTCTTGAAAATTGAGTTCATTCATTATTAAATGGAAAAAGAACCCTTTATATATTAATGCAATATTTACTTAAATGTTCCAATCATTAAAGTCAATGGAAAAAATGTACCAAAGCTTGTCGTACAAGCATTATAATAGTATAGTGCATAATAATAATTTTGTCCATATCTAACTTTTTAATGCCAAATTTATCTTAAAACTAGTCAAACTAACTTTAATTAATTTTACTCATATTTTCTAATATTAATAAAATATTATAACTTACATTAAGTTATATTTAAGTCAATTTATTAAATTTTCAAATTTTTTAAATTATTTAACGTATAAGGTATAACCTATTTAAATTTTCGGTCAAATATTATTACTGAAAGTATCAGTAGATCATATTTATTCTTACTCAAAGTAAATTTCAGCATAAAATTTTTAATTATGACCTATTAAATTCACTGTAATATTAACCATGAGTTAAAATTAAATTTATCGAACCTATTTCAAATTATTTAAATATTCAACTTTAATTGTTAATTGTTTATATTTGGGTTAAAAGACACTTAAGTTTATCCAAAGTCTGGAGAGTACGAATGATCCAAAGCTTTAATTGTTAAAGTCAGATGAGCTACTTATTATTTTTCTTCTTTTTGTTTTATTCTTCATTTCTTCGTGATTTCAGTAGAGTTCTTGCCCTCTAACCATGCTTTCAGTTTTCCTCTCATTTCTTGAAGTTTAAACTTATAGCATTTCAAGATAGCAGTTAGAAGTTAAAACACTAGATTGCATTGAGAGGTCTATTGTTAGACATTTTAAATTGTAATTTACCTTAAGTTTGAACATTATTGGTTGTAAATTGTAATATTCAACCAATTATAATCTTCACATAGTTTGTCAATTGAGAGAGCAAAAGAAGGCCGCTGGTGTTGACAATGGATAGGATGCAAAATTGATAAATATACATAAGACTGTTATACCTGTACAGTAACTCATCATATCCAATGCTGAAAAAAAGTATGCAGTACATAAAATCACTAAAGAACAGCAGTGCAACATTTTGGTGTTGAAACATCTAGACTTATTAGGTTTAAGAAGTTAAGTGTCAACGATAAAAACTAATTAACTACTAAGACGAACACTGTTAGCTAAATAGCAACTAATATAAGCAGAAATGCAACATAATCCTAGTTCACAAAAGAACTATAACTATCCCCACTATATTACCTTGTTAGAAGATATGAGCTACAGACCCAGACATTTGGACAACCACCTGCTCTCTATTTCTGTCAGACCCTTTGTCATTTTCAGCAAAATCAACACGTAATTGCCTGCCATTGATCTCATATTACGGCGAGCACTTAAAGCTGTCTCTTTATCCTTATACTTGCAGAATCCATAACCTTTTGGCTTTCCAGTTTCCCTATCAATAACTAATCTGAAACCGTATGCAACAAAAATAGTTTAAACCAACAATTTTGATAAAGAGAAAAGAAATCAAAATCAAGGCAAACATCTTCCCTACTGCACAAACCAAAATGTTAATTAAAACAAATTATCAATAAGGTCCAATTTTTTAATAATTTTGTATTATCTACAAATTCCTAATACAAATCTTTTCTTTTCTTTTATTTTGGTAAAGATATATAAAAGCTTTTCTTTACCAATTAAATTAAATATATAATTATAGCTCAGGAAATGAAGATCTAAGACTTGATATGACGTATAACACAGCTTAGGCATCTTCAAAAATTTTACATGCAATTAATATACAACTGATACATCTTACCCCAAAGAGTTAACGGTCATAAATATATAGTTTTCATGCTAATAAACATCACTTATTCCACCAGCCATTTAAGCAAAATTGTTGGAGCACTATTGAAACAAAATGCTAAAAAATGTAGCAAGAAAAAGCACAAGATAATAAGAGCTTGGTATAAATCTCTGTCCATCAATGTTAGATCAAATATTACTAATCAACAAAGTTACAAGTCAAAAGAAGGTATTTGGCCTTTTAATATTACATTTTAGAGGCAAAATATTTAAGTACTCTTTTCATGAAAAAATGGAATAAAGAAACATGGTTAGGCATTGAAATAATTGAATCTTAACACTAAACTGTTCCCTAACTCCCTGAAAGTTGTGGCTCACAACCTTGGCCAAGAGGGTCAGTCAACCAAAAAACTATTTCTATCATACCATGTTAAGCATGTAGCATAGGTACAGCAGCACAAAGTATTTGTAATGCTTTCACTCTAGGTAATTTATAACAGACAAGCAATCTTCAGTTTTCATTCGATTACTTACATGGGTTTCAATTTTAAACTTCATGCATTCACAATTTTAGCATACTAGCGCATAACCATCTAATTGAACTAGTCCCCAAACTCGTATTTTGAACTCTAAAAGCAACGAAATTCTTTGCCTGTTTAAGTACACTACCAGTGTAATCTACATTCCTAGACACCACATAATAATGCAAAGGCAGTAAAAGTTAAAATATCAATAAATACATCTTATAATGATAGAAAATCAATATTGATTAAAAATTATTTATTCTTAAACAATTTCATAGTCTGTAAACTCCAACTAAAATCCGAAGGAGTAAAATTTTAGATTTCTTAATCAAAAGCTTTGATTGAACTGACCTGAAAGACACAACGGGACCAACCTCCCTGCACATTTCTATAAGCTGTTCTTCAGTTGCATCATACGGTATGTTCCCAACTGAATTCCCCCAAAAAACAAAATAAAAATGATCAAAACGTCTTCAATTGCCATTAGAAACAAAGAAATCAGATTAAAATACAGAAATAATAACAAAAACACAAACGAGAAAGACAGAGAAAGAGAAAAGAGACCAAAAACGCAACGATGCTGAGAAGAGGCCATGAAGTTAACAAGAAAAGAAGAAGGTGAAGCCCTGCTTCATCTTCTTCATTCTCTACAACGCTCTACTCGCTTTCTCTTCTATTTCCCGTTGGCTCATACGCCGTCGTACCATACGGAACTGTAGTCTGTAAATAAATTAATGAGCTTCGTATTTGAATTTGATTGTAGTGCTAGAGATTGAATTGAGAAACGAAGCTCTTACTCTGATTCACGAAGAGAATGAATTGAAGAGAATAGAAGATACGACGTCGTATCGACTACAGAAAATCCGTCGTCGTTTTCGTCCTGTAGAGAGTTGAATTTAAATTTGCTGGAGGTGGATTGTCTCTTCCCGGTGCGAAGAGAGGAACTGTGTTCGCGGAGATGCAGGGAAATTTTATTTTTTTATTTATTTAATTTGCAAAATAGGTTTAATTAATTATAATTATTTCATTAATTTTAAAGTTTTACTTCTACAAAATTTTTCAAAGGCTTTTTCTAAATTTTAAAAAAATTATAATTTTATATTTTAAAAATGTGGGAAAGATTTATTTTTTTATTTATTTAATTTGTAAAATAGTTTTATTAATTATAATTAAAGCATTAATTTTGCAAATTTACTCCTTCATTGTTTGTCAATAACTTTTTCTAAATAATAAAATAAAAATAAAGAAATAATTTTAAGTTTATATTGCAATCAAATTTTGAAGTTAAATTCATAAAATTATTGTATAAATAAATTAAGAAATTAAATTTTATTACACAATCAAAAATAAAATAGATATAACTATGAATGTATAGAAAATTATATATATATATATATATATATAAAGTTAATTATATAATAATGATATTAAAATATCAAATAATTACTACATAATTATATGACAACGGATATTTGTAATATTATTATTAAATTAAGCATGCTAATGAAAAAAAAAATTAATTTTTTAAAAATTATTTGAATACGAACAGCTAATGGTCAATTCCAAATATTTGAAAAGATCACTCTCTCCGGTGGATGTGAAAATTTGAAGGTAGCTGAGTAGTGAATACATGAGGTCAAACTCAAAGAGTGAGTTAGCTTATAAGCAAAGTTACCATTTATCACATAATTTAATTATTATTTTAAAAATATAAAATATTTCAATATAAATTATTATGTATAAATTAATATAGTGTAAGTTTTATTATTTAAATTATTTTTTATTAATTTTGAATTTTTATTAATTAATATTATAATTTATATGCAATTATTTGTATAAAGAATTTATTATTTAAAATTACCCTATTTTAAAATTAAGTAACAAAGTATACAAGCTACAAATATATAAAAAAGAGTATTTTTATTGTTTTTATTCCATAAACACAAGTTATTACAGTAATACATTAGAATCTAGATGAACAATAGATCCAACCATAGAGAACAACATCAATAAAATCAAGACATAAGTAAATTGATTTTTCAATCAATCAGCATAATACATATCTATTAACTAATAGAATATAATAGAAATTCAAAAAGAAAATGAGTGCACTCATGGTACCATAACTAACATTCTTCGACTAGAGATGCAAAATAATTAAGGGTGACAATTTAAATAAATTTATCGTAATTGTACTAATTTAAATTCGATTTGTTTATTATGTCAAAAATCTTCAATTTAAAAATAATTTATTTGTTAATTTTGTGATTTATTTATTAAATAAATAATATAATATAATATAATTAGATTATTAATTTATTTCAATCTATTTAATTTATATAATTAACGAATATAAAATTTAATCTATTTAATTAATTATTATTTAAATATAAATTAAATATTAAAATATAAATAAATAAAATTATTATACTAAATAATTATTTATTTAAATATTATTATTTAATTAATTAATCATATTTTAATTATATCTTAATCATATTTTAAAAAGATAAATAAATAAAATAATTTAGAAGATTGAACTCAAATTCAATAGATTATCAATCGTGTAATTTAAATACGATATTATTATTATTCGCATTAAAATTTTTTAATTTTAATTTATTTAATTATAATAAATTCGTATGGAATAATTATAATACAAGTTAAATTATCACCTCAAATAATAATAGCTTGAGCTTTATTTACAGTAATTTCTTTACTTTTTATAATCACCCTTTACCATTCGAATTGTTTTTGCGTACCGGTACATTTGTACATCTTGTATCAACATGATACCATTATAGCATAGAATTCTTCTATGTATGAAACACAACAAGGATTCAGTTTCTTAACTCTCAATCTTGAGAGCTTCAAACCTATAAAAATAAAAAATTCATTATTATTCAAAACTAAGCACTCAAACAACAAAATAAACCTAAAGCTAGAATTTGAGTGATTAAAAAGTTTTATATATCTAAAAACTTTTAGATATAAATTACAAAATCAATGGCTAAAAGTTCATCCCCTTATCAAATGATGTCAACCGTTTGATCTTATTAGATGGGTATGTAAAACTTTTGCCTTTAAAATGTGTTCTCTAATTTTTATTTTTTTTTAATAGATTTTCAATCTAAACAATTTTTTAAATATCATATGCACATTTTCATTGGAAATAAAAAAATTAAAATTCAAGAACAAAAAAGAATTCTATTATTATTGAAATATTACTACAATTAGTTGATATATCTAATATTTTATCATCACTTTAAACTATTTTCGGTATAATTTCTAATTTATGGGTTTTATTAGAAAAACTAAAAAAAATTAAAATTAAAAAAAGATATACACATATTTAAAAGTTTAATGAAATGTACACTTACAAGTTCATTCGTTTCAAAAATATTATTCTCAATTGCCTTTAATTTTATCTAATTTTGACGATTTAACTCACTATTGTCTAAATTCATAAATTTAACTAACAAATTTAAATCTTTTTAAAAAGCGATATATTTATTTATACTTCACAAGCCTTCAAGGTGTATGTCCCTTACCCTAATGAAAAAATAATTGAGAATTGTATCATATATCCTTGGGCAACCTTAACTCTCAGCAGCTTATCAGGAACTGCCCCCTTTACCAATTTCCCTGCATTAGGTAACTCAATAGGGGAAAACACACTCATGTTTACAGTTGACAAAAGACAATGAAATACAAAATATTCCCATTGAAGTACAGACATTCTAACATGCACACAAACTTTAAGATTCAACTCTTGCCTCTGCAATTATGGATTCTTTTCTTTTCCATATTTGTACGAGCAAAGGATTCCGAAAGCTAACAAAAAGTTTTTAACAAAATCTTCATCAAACTAGTAATGAATTAATATATATCCACAAAAGGAATATGTTTATTGTATCATTTTGTCTTGACGAACCCTACTTATATATTTATAAATAGACAAAACTCATACTTTACATTCAAAATTCACATAAAATATGACAATTTCTTTGTTTTCACGGTGGGTCAAGAAGTCAGCAATTTGCCTAATAATATTAGCATTTACCAAGTAATAAAACTCCCCGTTTACATGAATCAAGAGGAGATGGATCTCCTCAAGACTCTCATAGTTCCTATTAACATCCATAATATCGCACATAATGCTCCAAATAGTGATAAGAGTAAGAATCGCCTATTACTACTTGCCTGCCTTCTTGTTACAGTACCATCACGTCCAGCTACTACATTGTTGTTTCTACCATTTATCCTCAGCCTGCTAAAGCTAGAAACTCGCTCTAAAGCCCGATTTACGAATGGATTCTCCGAAGCAGATGCCGGAGTCGTAGGTATTGACTCAACAAAAGACCACAAAGAAGAAGAAATCCAACTTGTTGTACCACCTCCCTCTTGGCCGCTTTGATTTTGATTTGCTTCAGTAGGGCGATTGGTGGGTTGATGAACCAAGCCTAAACAACAACAGAATGGATAGAGCAATATTAGAGAAAGCCTATACTGCAATACTAAGTTTGTAACATATGAAGGAAAACTTGTACTGGAAGAGCTCTTGAAGCTGGCTCAAATTCCCTTTACATAGGCTTTTTGCCATTTGGACTATTGGCATGTCAAACCATCCATCTGATCAAGAGCTCTGTGTGGATGGGCTAAGGTGACAACAACATTGTCCAAAACAAGAATACAGCTCAGTGACATAGTAGAAATAGTGGTAGACTATCGAAAACATTGTCACCACTGTACATTGATTTATATACCTGAAGATGGGGTGTAGGAAATCCCCTGATTCGATTCAGCTGGAGAAATGACGTTAGTCAGCTGATCATGTATGTGTTCTGCACCAGGACCTTGCATCCATAGCTGACTGTTTATGTGTTCTGCACCAAGATCTTGCATCCATGGCTGACTACCAACCTGCTGTGCACCAGAAGAATGGGTCTGAAACCAGCAATCTGGCTGATTGACCAACAAATTTGGTTGCAACTGGTGATTCATCTGGTTTACAACCAAATTTGGTTGGAACTGGTGATCCATCTGGTTAACCATCAAACTTGGTTGCACCTGACAGACTGCCAGATTTGCAACTGACTGATGCTGGAATTGGTGATCTACATGATTTACCATGTTATTTCCCAGCACATTGGTAAACATCGCGTCATTGCCAGGCCCCAGATCATGAAGAAACATTGCAGCATCATGGAATATGTCAAGGTCACTCAATCCATCTAACTCATCAAACTGCAAGTTCTCCGCAGGCTTCTCAGGTGTGGAAATAGTAAGTTCAGGACCAATCAGATCATCCATTTCCAGGAAATCCTCCTCGCATATCTGCAGTGCTGGCTCACAATTCTTGGGGACAGATGTGACCTCTGACGCCTCATATGGTTGAAAATTAGTAGAATCTGACAGGGTGAAATCAAAGCTGGCCTGCTCATTACATACACCGATTGGCTCAGAAAACATAACTTCCCTAGAAGATGCATTCACCAAAGTACTTTGTGCTTCTTCTTCACCAACAACCTGCAAAGGATTAAATCATAAAATACAAAAAGGATACTCGTAATATATAATCAAATACTACCAGGAACGATAAAATGAAAAAAGCAAAATGAAGACAAATAACCAACCTGCGGATCTTCATAGGCACAACTAATTTGTGGCTCAAGAGGTAGGGGCTCATCAGCAAGTTCCTTCATAAACTCACCAATATCATCCAATGGAGACGACGCTTGATTAACAAGTCTCACATTATCAATAGCAGCAACCTCACTGAGTTGCTTTGCAGGAATCTCCTGTTCAATAGTTGCCATAACATCAAGATCTTCGTCATCTGCCCATTCTTCTTCTTTAAATGGTGCACCATACTGCTCACCATTTTTCGGACCAGGTCCACTTTTTTTGAAAACCTTATAAAGTGCATAATAATCCTGAAATTGGAAGGGGAACAAGATTAATAAACAGTATATATTGAGAGAAAATTAACTTACAAATTAACTACCAAAGATGTATACCTGCATATTCTGACATCTCTTTAGCTCCTCTTCATCTAAGGTATACTCGTGCATCACCCAGTCAGTACGCTTACCATTAGGTGCACGACCTGTATAGAAAACTAGGGTCTTCTTCACTCCAACATTCCTAGAATTACAAGTAATGTTCCGATCCTTTCCCGTGGCTTTCCAATACCCTTGTCGAGTTGCCCTGTTTGACCTTGCTCCATTAGGGTACTTCCTGTCCCTAGGACTAAAGAAAAACCACTGCCTATCTCCAGTCTTCAACAAAGATTGCCCTGAAAAATATTTGCATGCTTGTCAGGAAACTGACTCTTTAACCAATCAAATATTTTATACCCATAAAAACTAGATTTCAACAAATACAATTTACTGCAAAAGCTTGCAACTTTACATACTAATATCAGGTAAAAAGTAAGCCAATAGTTACAAACCATTGCCAATATATATTGTATATAGAATCACTGCAGTTCTGATATCTCTATATTTGAACACAGATTCCCTGAGTCATCAGAAGTTATGTGAACCATATCAACATCAATCATTAAACCAACCAATAGTATGAATTGAACCCAAACTAATTCCAGTATGAATAACTCAGTGCCTATTATTAGACCAAACAATACGGAAAATTGAAGTCAAATCAAAGATCAAATACCCAGAATAACAAAAAAAAAAAAATTCTACAGAATCAATCAATCAACCAAAAGCAAACCCAAATTAACGAAGCATTCGACTTTCCCTATAAATCAAGTCAACGGACCAATAACACGCACAAATGAATAAACGATCCAAATCTGACCATCAAACCAGTTAACACACAAATACATGTCTTTGAACTACAATTTTCATCAACAAAAGAGGTTACCGACTAATCCCAAGTATCCAATCAAAGCAAAAAAAAAAAAAAATAAAATAAAATAAAAAAAAAAAAATCAACACCCAAATCAGCGTATTCATCAAGTCAAAATACCAAAAGCATAACTATAGAGCGAGAAAAATACCGGGCAACTCTTGCGGATCCCACTTATAAACATCAGTCTCAGCGATTATATTCATTTTGATCCTTCGATTACAGATCTTCTTCTTCAGATGATACATAACCAGCTCTTCATCTGTAGGGTGAAACCTGAACCCCGGCGGCCACACGTTTTCTGAAGTCACCTTCATCTCTCCTATTCAAACCCTCAACTCAAATTCCAAAACCAATCACAAAACAAACAAAAAAAACAAAGGCTGAAATATCAGTCTTATGATACGGGAAAAACTATTAATGAATTGAGTTTGTTGGTATGAACAAACCCTAGACCTGGACGATAAGACTAATATAACAATGATTGTTTTTCGTTTTGTATTTTGACTTCAGACCAGGCAAGCCCTGGTCAATCAAACCAACTATAGGGTAACGCGAGGGGAGAACTGCGGTGGGCTGGATTACTTATAGGAGGGCGGATGTGAAGTTTCCATGAAATTTGGTTCAATCTTTTTTCACATTAGCGCTGGGTTTTGATTAAGTGCATTGCTAGCGGTCAGGTCATTGTGTCTGTTAGCTGTGAGTGGCGTGTAGATGTTTAGGGTTTAAAGAACTTAAGTATGCATGATTAACGGTTGTGATTAAGTATCAGTTTTGCTGACATAAATCAATCAATCATGATAACTCAGTATATCATTTTATCAGCGAATTTAAATTCCACTATCTAATTAATCTAAAATGACAAGATGAACACATGCAAATTTTTTTATAAATAATATATTTATATAATATTATTTTATATAATTAATTTTATATTTTTTTTATATAATTTAAATGTATTTTAAATTCAATCAAATACGATCAATGATTAAAAAATTTAAAATCTATTTAATTATATAGAATTTTTAATTTACATTGTAAATTTTCATAATCTAATTTAATTTGCTACAAATAATATAATAGTAATTTTAAATAAAAATATTATTTTATAACCTAATTTGATAAATATATTAAAAATCATTTGTAACACTAATTAGTTAATATAATTTTTTAAAAGACATTAAATTTGTTGGTAAATTATAAGTCATTATATATAATATGCACCCTTTTCACACCTTAAAATTACTCAATTTTCATATTAAAATAAATAAAAAAGAAAAACAAAACCCTAAAATTATTAAGCTTCTCATTGGTGGCATGTGTTGGAAGCCTCTCGTTGAAGACTTTCACCACTTTTTCTTATCGGCCCATATGCCCTCTTCTAATTGGCTTAAATTTTGACAATGTATGCGTAATATATTATAAACTTAAGACATGTGTCTAAGTTTCTAAAAATTGTGTAACATCAATTTAAATTTAATTGGCTATTGTGCTTGACAGCATTTTACTCCAAATATGTCTTACTGCATGTAATAGACTTCACTTTTGATTCAATTTCAATTTTTCAATTTGAAAATTATATTATCGTGATAAATATTCATTAGACCCTTTACTTTCTCTTATTTATATTTTGAGATAATATTTACACCAAAAATGTAGTCAAACCACATTTTGTTTTTCTTTTGTCCTTTAGCTCTTAACTTTCTGACTTTCAGGACCGCTGTCGGTGGAGTCTTCCATATCCAATTTTGCTTACCCATTTCCAATTCTATTTTTATTTTTTTTATTTGCATACTTATCCCTTTTTATGTTAAAATAAAAAATTTACTACTAATAATAATAAAAATATAGACTGTTTATATAAATTTTTTTTATAAATTATATGATATTATTATTTTATTTTTATATATTTTATATAATTTATCTTTTTTACTCTGGTGAATTTTGTTATTATTATTTTTCTTTTAATTTTATATTTTAGATATACTCTTTAAAAGATTTAATTATAATTGCTTTTCAGAATTTATTTTTATTACTTTTCTATTTTGAACTGACTTATTGTTAAAAATTCAAACAAAATTCATTATTATTTTTTATTTTTTAGCTTATTTAAATAAAAAAATATTATTAAAACTCTTTTTAAGTTATAATGAATTAGATTGGATTTTTTTTTTTTTTTTTTGTATTTGACCGAATTTGATTAAATCATAGATTAAACAAATTAAAAAATAATAAATTATTAAAAAAGTAATGACTTATTTATATACTAAACTTCATTTTAAATTAAAAATTAAAATTTATATTATACACGTTTTAAATACCTAAATAACCCTCAATTGATTTTTTATTATATATATTAATTTTTTTTACACCTATAAAAATATTTATTCAAATATTCAATCCACTGTGTGCATAAATAAAAAAAATTAATAAATATATAAAAAATAAATTATGTATAATTATTTGCACTTTATACCAAATAAATTTCAAATTATAAAAGATAACCGTGTTAAATCAATATTTTAGAGAAAAAAAAATTTGACTGTTTGAATATTACTAAACATTGATTTTTTCTCCATATGTTAATTAATAAAAGTTTATGATAAATTAATTTTAATATTAAAGAAAAAAAAATTAATTTTAAATAAAATTTATAATTAAGTATATTCAATGATTGCTAAGAGTACTATTATTTATATATTTAAGTTGGATTATCTCTAATACAAGTTTATATTAATAATATTTTTATTAAAATATGTATTTATAATAAATTTTAGGGTGTAAATAGAACAAAAAAAATTATATCATTAAAAGAGTTAATTTTTTAGTTATATATATTTTTTCTTGTTAAAACGAAGAAAAGGGTATAATTAGTACAATTGTACCGGGACAGACGTTATTGATTTGGGTACATTTAGAAAGGATTTGACTTTTATAGTCATTAAGGATAAGTTTTTATAAGTTTAATTAGTAGAAAACAAAAATTATTGGAAAACTTTTTAAAATCATTTTTGTTCTAAATTCAAATAAATTATTTTAGATAATATTTTGATAAAAAATTTAAAAAATTAAATATCTTATAAAAAAAATGACGCAATATTTCTATTTTCAATATTCTCTTTAAGTTTTTCATTTGATGTCTTAACTAATTCAATTTCATTTATCAAATATTTTAAAGATATTTATATTTTAATTTAATTTTTTAATTATATTTGAATAAAATTAAGTTAAAAAATTTGATTTAACATTAAATATAAATATCTAAATAAATTTATTTTATTCTAATTTTAAAATTATCCTTATTTTTATTTATTGTTAATTCAAGTTAAAGGAAAATGTAAATTAGAAATTTGTCCTATGTAATTCATTATCAACATGTGCAAAGTTATCTTGACTTTGACTTGTAAGATTGGAATTTCAGTAAATATATATATAATTTATTATTTATCCATGAAAAATGTGGCTCATTGTTTTATGTTTCCATCTTGTCCTTAAATGACGTTTGAATCCTTAGTGGGTGACATGTGTACCTAACCCACAATATAAGCCAAGTTTGAAAAAAATGTCAAATAATTATTTAATCAATTATTAAAATTATAAATTCTAAGATCCATTCCCCTTACACTATTCTGCACACGATTGTTTTTCTTACAAGACAAGGAAATTTGGAAAAAACAAGGTTAAGGAACTTACTCAATTATTTAATAATATTAAAATATTTTTCTCAATTATTTAATAATATTAAAATGTTTTTACAAACTGTTAGAATTTATTTTCAGTCTTAATTACAATTAATTTTTAATAATAAGAAAAATAGAATTTTAAGGCATAAAATGGAGCTTTAACGCATGCAGTTTGTATTTCTCTCCCTTTTTATGGTGTACCAAAAAAAAATATTAATTAATTAATTAATTTTTAATTAAAAAATTAAATTTTTAATACTTAATAACCGAATAATACTTGAAATCTTAGCATCTTTTTTACACGTTAAAAACTCATTGAAAATGAAGAGTTTTAAAAAATAAAAATTTTTAAAATTAATAAAGTTTAAAGCGAAATTTTTAACTTGTATCGGACAATTTGATTGAAAATCTCTACATTATAACTTTTTATGTTAATTTTTACAAATCTCTTCAGGTTTATATGCTATTTAAAAAAGAAAAAAGATTTTGAAGCTAGATTTGCAATAATTTAACAAGTTGAATCTTTTTTTGTTTTTAATATTTGGACTTCTTCTGTGTCACATCCTAAACTACCAAAAAAAATGAATGTATTAAAAACATAACATGTAATTAAACACAATAAGGGTGACGTACTTAAGTTAATTTCCTATGCTACGACCCATGGGCTTGTTTTAGTGGGCCTTGTCCTCGTTTTCACAAGATATGCCGGATCCATCTGATGGATCTCAAAGGCCAATTTCCTAACAAATTTACCATTCCAGAACAACCCGGTTTCTAACCCGAAACAGTCCATTTCCAATAAATACAGAAGAGAATAAAGTTACTATATTTAGAATTTAGATAACTAAATTTATATTTTTATGTTTTATTTTTGAAGAAAGAGACTCATTGTTAAAATAGATGAATTATAGTTTTTATTTATAAATATATAAAAAGCTAAGGCCCTAAATGTTATTATCCAAAAGAATGGTTTACAAAACTAGCAAAAGTCGAACGTATTAGGCTGGTAGCTGACGCACGCTTTCCCTCTCCAGTTATTATGTTTGATTCTCAAATCTCAAGTCTCAAGCTTCAAAAGATAATCACCCAATTTAGCGAGGCCATCCCATTTTGTGGAAAGAGAAAAATATGATCGCAGGTATGTGGCATGCGTTAGAATATCAACTGTTCGATGAATGTCCCCAAAGAAATGTAAATGCCTTACATGATTGATTTTTGGGTTTTGTTGTTTAAGTTCTCAACATTAATGCATATTCTTTATTAACAGGAATGAATATTGGTGGTCATTTTCAGTACAATTTTGTTGCGCCACACAACGGGCAAATCCAAGGTGATTTAACTTTAGACTTCCGATCATTTTAACATGATACTGTTTTCTTTTTGCCCAGGCTTAATAGAAAATCAAATGGCTTTTTTACATGACATTGATTACAAGTAAAATGTAATCTTTTTCTAATGCGGCAAATTGTTGCGTACGTTTATATTTACAGGTGCTACGGAAGTGAAAAAACTTTGTTTCCTAGGAAACAGGTCATTTGTGAGGAATAAGATTACTTGCTGTTCCGTCTTGGATGACAAATATTCTTGTGCTAGTGAACAACGTCAAAAGAATACGCCTTTAGTTAAGATGTGTGGAATTACATCTGCCAGAGATGCAGTTATGGCTGCAGAAGCTGGTGCTAATTTCATTGGAATGATCCTTTGGCCCAAATCAAAACGTTCAGTTTCACTTTCAGTTGCAAAAGAGATTTCAAAAGTTGCAAGAGAATGTGGGGCAGAGCCAGTTGGGGTGTTTGTGGATGATGATGCAGATACCATTCAAAGAGCTTCAGGTTCAGCAAACCTTGAATTTGTACAGGTTTACTTATGGTACTTCTCGTTTTGATTATAATGAATAAGGCATTGTGTAATTACTTAAAATTACACTTTGAGATTGTGCAGCTACATGGAGATGGTTCTAGGACTGCATTTCCGGCTTTGGTGCAAGAAAATAGAATTATATATGTGCTTCATGTGAATGAAAATGAGAGCCTACTAAACCATATTTCTGATGAAGATTGTTCTCTAGTTGATTGGGTTCTTGTAGACAGTGCAAAGGGTGGCAGGTAAAGTGCAATCTCGTTTCATGCTGTTTTTGTTCCTCTTCCTGAAGTCGCGTTTATAAGAATTTCTTTTTGTACTTTTTGCAGCGGCAAAGGATTTAATTGGGCAAAATTTTCCTTACCACCAATTAGAAGCAAACAGGGATGGCTCTTGGCAGGGGGGATCAACCCTGAAAATGTTTGTGAGGCTCTCTCTACCCTGAACCCTAACGGAGTTGATGTCAGTAGTGGAATTTGTGCTTCGGATGGTATTCAGAAGGATCCATTGCGAATATCTTCTTTCATGAGTGCAGTACGAACAATGCCCTATTGATTGAACATGAGAAAAGGAATGAGCATAAGCCAATGTCTACCAAAAGATTATCTGATAGCTATAGTCGACATGATATTATTATTTTGGTGTACCTTATTGAAATTTGTTTATTTAGGATCCAAAAAATTGTTTAATGCATTGCTTCCTACGAGAGTTCTCAATAGAGGAAGTAGGAGGGCTCCGAATTTCTTTTGCTTCCTGTGGTGTTTCTTGAACGTGGGCTTAGCTTAGCTGCTTCTGTCTGTAAGATTCATTTTAGAATGAATAGAAAAAAAATCAGTGTTGAATGCAAAACTAAACCAAATGAATTTGTGTAAAAACACTTGTATTAATTAATTGTATCAACAAAGTCTACATCAACTTTGCTAGTTCAAGATGCTATTTGACAACTTTAAGGGACACCCTACAGGATTGTTGGCAAGAGCAGAAGGTTTTCTAAATTCCTTCAAGAATCCATGCACAGGCAC
>JAWDEX010000004.1:1065296-1083118 GCA_035221805.1 Trichilia hirta | reverse complement strand
AGCCCAAATGGCATTATAATGGTAGTTGTAAGCACTTAGGATACGCACTTGATATACTATCAGTAGATTGTAACGTCGAAATGTTAAAAAACCCCAATATCGAAGGCATTATCCTTAATTCTTTATGATATAAGCATAAAAGATCATCAAAGTCACCAATAATCCTTGCAAGAGCAAGAACCATCTTTGAATCTATGAAACCGAACCCTATCTCTTACAATAATTTCCCGCTTATATATCTTTGATACTAGCTTAATCACAACGTGACAATCCCCACAAATCCGAAGGTTCTTAAACACATGAATTGAAGCTCCTTCATTTGAATTCATCAAACCAAAAGCAACAGCCAACTTTTCACTGTGATAACATAACGCATTCTCTTTCTCCTCTTTCCCTATATCATGTAATACATAATTAGTTTCAGCTGCATATCCATATTCTTTAATCTTGAACATAATCTCATCCAACTTTTCGTAAATCGCCCTTGAATTCACATGGCTCTTATCGCCTGTAAAAAATTTGGTTAGAATACCACCCACTTCAATGTAGCTAAAACCAGGTACTTTCTTTACATTCCTATACTTCATGGCTTTCCTTACTCTTCCCACATCATCCCATCTCTCATGTGTTGCATAAATATTTGATAACAACACGAAATCACCACAGTTGTTAGACCCCATTTCGACTAACTTCCTTGATGTGATTTCTGCCACCTCTACATTGCCGTGAAGTTGGCAAGTGCCAAGCAAAGTCTGCCAAAGTACTACATCATCGCTTCCCATCGGCATAGATTGTATTATATCATAAGCCTCTTGCAACCTCCCGGCTCGCCCTAACAAATCAATAATGCTGCCATAATGCTTCACACTAAACTTTACTCTGCAATTTCGCATTGAATTGAACAATCTCATACCATCAGCAACTAATCCTGCATGGTTACAAGCACATAATACGGCTAGGTACGAGATTTCATCTGGTTTCAACCCATCTCGACCCATTTGATCAAAAAGCTCAAGGGCTTTAGCCCCATCACCATGCGTTGCAAACGCCATTATCATAGTATTCCACGTAACAAGACTCTTTCTACACTTGATATTACTAAACACTGAAAATGCCTTATCTACAAATCCGCATTTCGCATACATATCAATAACAGCATTGCACACTATAACATTCATATCAAGACTCTTTTCTCTTATATATGCATAAATCTTTTCGCCTTCGTTCAAAGCACCCAAATGAGAACAAGCAGCTAAAGCTCCAAGAACCGTAATCTCATTAGGTTTAAACACACCCTCCATTTTCATTCTCTTAAACAAATCTATTGCTTCGCTAGCAAAATTCCCTTGAGCCAATCCAGCAATCAACGCATTCCACGATGCGATATCTCTCACATGCATTTCATCAAACATCTTCTTAGCACTCTGAATTTCGCCAACTTTAGCATAAGCATCCAACAAAGTAGTTCCCAACGATGAATCCACCAAGAACCCACAACGCACAACTTGAGAATGAATCTGCATTGTTTCAGACAAAGCGAAGATACGGGCGCATGCCTTTAGAGCAAACGAACAAGTGAGAGCGTCAATTTTGTTGAACCCACTTACCATTGTGCGATACCACGAGATTGCGTTTCTGGGTTCTGAGCATTGAGCGAGGCCACGAAGAACGGCGTTGAAATCGTTGGTGGAAGGCGTCTTGACGTAGCAGAACAGAGTGTACGCATAAGAGAGATCGCTGATGGGAGACAGAGCATAGGATTCGATGATTTTCGAACGAATCGGGCATAATTTGAGTTGAAATTTTCCGGTGATTATGAGGTGAGCTTGACATTGTTTTAATTGAGAGTGAGAGATGGCGGTGGAGTTTTGTAACAGTGTTTTGAGGTTGGGGTTGGGCCGGTTGGCCATTCCATAGCTGAACTAGTGAACGAAGCTGGATCTATCAATAACTACTGTAATTGCGATCTTATTTTCAAATGTAAAAATAAATAAATTATTTCTTTAAAAGAAAAAAGCATCATTCTTCTTAAACAGAAAATAATTTCAGTTTTGAATTTGATTTTAAGAAATAATAATCGATTTTAAATCTAAAATTAAGCAATTCACTTATGGCTTTTGTTTTCAATATCGAAAACCAAAAAAATAACTTGAAAAATTAGAAAATTAAAGATAAAGTTAAATATCACACAATTTAAATTAATTAATTCTTTAAAAAATAATTAAATTAATTAAAATTAAATAAAAAATTTACTTATAGGTGATTTGAGTTTATACTTATTATATTTGTCATATTTAAAATTTTAAATTAACATTATCCAATTGTGGCACCGTAAGGACGAAGTAAGGATTTAAGGTCTATTTAAAGCAACTATATTAGTGCAATTGTGATTGGCCAGCATAAGAAAACTGACTTGACGAGGACACATGTTGAGAAAGCAACAAAAGAAGATGAAATGGGCTGACAAGAAAGCAGCAAGAGAGATGAAGTGGGCTCACAAGGACAGAAAAGATGTGACATATACTGCTGGAGAAGTAGTACTTGCAAACTTCTACTTCAATAATTCAAAGCCCTAACATAGTTTCACACAGGTGTCATAGTGGAGGTACGAAGGCCTCGTCAAAATGGTAAGCGAGCTAAATTTCTGTAAAGTGAACAAAGCTATATACACAATAGTCTTGTAAAAACTTTCTTCATAGTAATGCAATTGTATTTTTCTTCCGTGTCCATAAATTTCTGCTCAGCTGGTCTCTTTCAGCAATCTCAATAGGCTTAATCAATTGATTATTCACCTAAACAAGCGATTTAGTGCCACACAAGCATGTTACCATCGCACTCTAACTCAACGGCAATCAAAGCTTAAAAACTCAATCATTGAATTAAAACATTTGACTTTCGAGTGTAAATAAAATTTTTCGTGCTCAAAAATACATATAGTTGTTTTAAATGAAATTTTTTTAAGTAGCTATTTTTAAATTTTTAATACGAAAAATGATAATTTCTGCTTAAAACCCTAATTTAATCCTATTAAATTAAAAAATAATCCCAAGACCTGTTATTTGTCATTTTTTGTTGATTTGAATTGGCTATTGGATAAAAACTTTTCTTATGATTTTAAATATTTTGTTTTGTTTGGTCATCGTTGAAAAAAAAGTTTTGGCTGATTATAAAAGCTATTTTACTTTTGCTATTAGAAATTGAAATTTTGGATTTGGAAAAATAAAAATTTTTAATTTTTTGAATGATTAAATTACTTAATATATTTTAAATTTATTTTAATAATTTTATTTTTTTAGTATAATATAATTCAAAATTTTATCAATTAAAATAATTATAAAATAATAAAAATAATAATAATAGTCCCAATTGAACAATAATTTTTTATTAAAAACTTTACGTATAAAATCTCAACGAGAAGTTCTACTTGAAAAAGTTACACAAAATGAATTCAATTATTTTTTTTTTATATAATTATTGTAATATATTTTTAATTATTTTAAAATTTTAAATGTATTATATATTTTTATTTAAAATTAAAAATATTAAAATTAATGTATGTATTTAACTAAATTTAAAAAATGTATATATTATTATTTAATTTAAAAATTTAGAATATTTAGATCACTTTCCCTTGAAGCCTAAGCCTAGAAGAAATGAGAAGAATCCAGGTGCTCAGCTTATTTATTGACTTTTAGGGTTTACGGTTTTCCAAATTTCCTATAAATATCGCAAGTAACAACTCATCGATAGTTTATGCAATACTATTATTTATAAAGTCTAAACTGTTCCCAAGCTGAAGCTCTGATTGAAGTCTTTGGAAAATACGAAAAATGAGGTACTCTTTCTACTTGCTCTTTAACCCAACTGTGAAAAATGTCTGTTTGGTTGCTCAGAAAAGAAAATAAGGAAATGGGAAAGTAAAGAAATTTTTCGATGGACTGTGAGGTGTTACTATATTTGTTCTAGGTTCAGTAGGTATATTTGTTTTTTTTTGGGGGTTTCTTCAAATTTATCTAGTTTTGCTATTTTTTGTTGGCAGCCAAACAGTGAACTGGGGTTTCTCTTTTCTGTCCGAATGGACATACATTTTTCCTTTTGGTTTATTGTCTGGAGGAACTTGCAAAAATGATGCTTTTTGGCTGTCTGAGGATTTTGGGGGGTTGAAATTTGTACGCTTGTTTCGTTAAAAGTAGTATCCGCTATTTGCTTGCTTTGATGCTTTCATTTTGTATTGAATGAACTTCAATGCTTTTTGTTTGAGATAATTTTTATGCTGCTTCAATTGTGAATGTATGATTACTATGACCAGTACGTGTTACATTTGTATTTTGGTAAAATGGACTTGATCGAATGATATTGGCTACCTCTGTGGTTTTGGTAAACGTATTACCTTCGATTATACATGACATTTGCTCTTGATTAGAGCTTTATGGAAATATCGATATGACTCCAATATGGCTTTTTCTGGAACAGAAAAATATCAACCTTCTGGTTGATAGATCAAACTTTGTTATGATATGTATGTTCAAAGAAGCGGCCTTAGGTGAAATGTGATCATTAGAGGAATTACCCCTAATTGTACTATATTCGAAGTTTGTATGCTCTGCTAAGTTGTCATAAGAAAAAAGGTTTGCATTTGTTGCTCCTGTGTTGTATTTAAAAGTATGGATTAAGTTATGGATTCCCTAAATCATGGAGATTATTTAACTCAAAACCACTTAGGGCAATCTTCTTGGCATATTGACTTTGCAAGCGTTTTCTTATTGATAAGGTCGTAGGATCCAGCTGTAGGCAGTAGTAGGGGTTTCTGGGCATAAAAGTATATGCATCTGTCTATATTTTGCTACTCTTACAAATCGCTCACATTTTCCATGTTTGTGTCGCACTAATTAGTAAGCTCAAACTTGGTAATTAGATTGACTTCTTCAATTTGTGGATTCCTAGTAAGATCGTGTTTTTTATGTTTTTATGTGGAATGATGGAACAACTCTTGGGGTCAGATTGTAACCTACTGTTGAACTTCTGTTGAATTTTGTGTACATCAGTTGAAGTATTTGACAAAACATGCACTTTTAACCAATAGCTAGTGTTTATTAATTACTCATCCACTTATCCTTAACAACTAGTGATTCTATTTACATATTAAAAGTTATAGCTCCTCAATCCCAAACATACCCTTAAGCAAGTGAAGTTTTTAATTTGAAAGTAATTTGGGAGAGCTAAAAGGTGAGGAATTTCAAGAAAAATTGACAAATTATGGTTGTGAAGCATAAATTCAATGGATAGGCACATGCTGCTTGAAACAGTTGGCGTTGATGCTAGTTAAGGTTACTTGTAGATCTGAAGGGAAGCTGTAGCCAATGTTTTTTCCATACTGGCAATACTAACAATTATATTTTATGATGAAACTACATTTTTTAAAACTGAAAACCATGTAAACGTTGTTGGTTCCACATCCCTGTTTCATTTGGCTGATGAAAGAATTTTAGCTCAAAACATTGCTATGTTAGTGTTGGTTGCAAAGGAAGTAATTGTATGATTTTGTTTTAAGAGGCATATGCTGTACATTGTGAAATACAAAAATGTTAATTTTGTGGCATGACTAATAATTTTACCATTTATTATTCCCTTTCTGTTTCTGATTTGCGTTTTGAATATTCAACTTTCAGCCGACATCCTGCAATGAAATGGGCCCAGAGGTCTGATAAGGTCTACGTAACCATTGAACTGCCTGATGCCCAGGATGTGAAGTTTAAATTAGAGCCTGAAGGAAAATTTTTCTTCTCTGCTACCAGCGGAGCAGATAAGATACCATATGTAGTTGACATTGATTTGTATGACAAGGTTGATGTGAATGTAGGTATCTGCTTATAACTGAGTTCATCTTGGCTCGATACTCGTATTTTTCATTTATCGAATCTTAAGTTCATACTTGCGCTTGTGCCATTTGCAGGAGAGCAAGGCTAATGTTGGCTTGAGAAATATCTGTTACCTTGTGCAAAAGGCAGAGAAAAAATGGTGGAGCAGGTTGCTAAAGCAGGAGGGAAAACCTCCCATATTTCTGAAAGTTGACTGGGACAAGTGGGTTGATGAGGATGAAGAGACAGAAGAGAAACGTGAGTTAATTGGTTACAATCTTTCTTCAAACAGTAATAGATTATCAATGGTGAAATATTTATTCTGTAGCTAAATTTGATTGTTTTTTCCGTTGCAGCTGGAGCTGATACGGACTTTGGTGATTTTGACTTCTCTGTAAGTTTTGATCCTATAAAATAAATCTTATGCCGAAGAATGATCATGAACTGACCCAGTTTTTGCCTTGTCACATTGTTTTAGAAAATGAACATGGATGGATTTGATGCTGAAGCTGCTGGCGATGATGGTTAGTCTCTTAATCATCAGTGTATCCATATCATTTTAGGCATACATTTATCTCCAATTATTCAGATGAAATCTGGAATTATAAAGAACAAACAACCTTTTTGACCACTTTGTTGCAGACGATGATGACAGTGACACAGAAGATGAGAATGCAGCGGAAACGTTAGCAGCAGATAAGGAAGGCCCATCCGCTGGTTCTGATGAGCCAGATACCAAAACAGCTTGAAGCTTTCATTTTAGATATGTTTTCAACTTTTCGAGCAGCCGTATATGCATATTAACTATTTGGCATACCAACGATATAAATGCTTGCCTGTGGTGAAACCTTCCTGCGTTTTGTGAGTTTAGTAACTTTAGCTGTTTGTATTGGAATATCATCCCAGTAGGCAATATTTAGATGGATTGAAAATGATTGTCATTATTTCCGTATTTAGTGTTTTTATTATATATGTAGTTGCATACTTCCAAATGCCACGCCATTTCGGAAATGCCCATTACCATTCGGTGCAGATGATCTTAGCTGAGCGATTTCTTGTAGATTCGAGAACCTCACAGTGAGTTTTGAATACAAAATTAGTCGAAACTACAATTATTGAAATACGCAGAGGCATCATTCGTGAGGTCTTTGAGAGGGAATTCAGAAAATTATTATTTCCCCTTGGTTATTAAAGAAATAAAATATATATTCATTCGACACTTTTTTTTCAGAAAAATAATGTAGTGGTTGGATATATTTTTAGTTTATTTATTTTCAAAGTAAAACGTAAGTAGACATAAAGAAGTGGTTAGCATAAATTACGGCAAATTATTTTAACCAATCTTTAGGGCCTATCTAAACGCACTTTCTCAAAGAATAAAAGTTGAGGTGTATAATATGAAAGCCTTTCAATGAATGTTGTTCAATATAAGCATAACTTCCTCAAGAAGAAAATGAGTTGATAGATACGCACAAATCTTGTATTCCTTTTAAGAAACTTACCGTAACCGTTCAGGAGCCCGAATTTTTAATTATAAACTGTACAATCCCAAATTAAAATTTGTCTACGATCGGAATACAGAACACAACAATTTATATTAACATAATCTCACATGCAAGTTCGAGGGGAAAATATAAGAGCATTAACCAAATCCTAAGCCGTTCGGGGTAATATCAACTATCAGGCAATCTCATTATCACTTCTGATGGTGGTCGTAATGTGCAAACCATTTCTTTTGTCTTGCCAAAGTAAACCTGCATACATGGCAAAATCTAATAATGTTAAGAATATAAACTCATATTCATTGTTATTTATATAAATCGATGTGACAAAACAATATTGTTGCCCTTTGTATTTTATAATTCACTATGTTTTTAATTCAGTGAATCTGTAAGACACGGCAACAATATCATATTGCCAAGTCAATTTGTACTGACGAGTTTATATATATACATAACAGCCCTAATTAGATAGAATTATACTTATGGATCTCAACATCAACACCGAGGTTTAGAAACAAGTAAAAACTGCATACCTGATCCAATGAATTCCTCAGCTTGCCCTCCATTTCTTCTATCATCCTTCCCATATTACAAAGATGACCCTCTGCGACTGAGAGGTCCATATTCATCTATCAACAGTGGAAAAAGAAAAAAAAAAAAACATAATTTGTTCGTGTTCTGATCAAAGTAAGAAAACCAAGCATGTTCAAGCAATATGAAGCAATACTTCATGCTCATAACTCCTCAGATAATCAGCACATAATAAAACAATATGAAGCATGGCTTAGAACAATTAGCTGAAGTTCCAATTAGTTCTTTGAAAGCTTGATATAGCCTTTACATAAGAGGTTACCAATAAAAACTTGGGCATTCTTAAAGCTCTCAAAAACTAAGCATCAAAGAATTTAAGTAAGACAAGGAACATGGAATGGTGATTAGTTGTATTTTTTTTATAATGTTTAGTCCTCGTCATGATACTAACACTTCTGCAAGCAATTTTCAACCATGACAAATTCTCATCTGAAATGTATTCAATAGGTAAACGGATCTCAAGCATTTCAAAATGGCAAATTCCAAAGGGTTTTGCAAGAACAAAGTAATGGCAGATGCCTCAGCAACAATGAAACCATATTATTAAATAATAATTTGTAGAAGAAATCCAATCAAAATGGCCATCTTTGGTTGTGAGACAGAATATGGCAGGTCTACTGGGTACCATCACAATATTGTTACTATTATATCCATCAACTATAAATTATTTCCAGGCAACTGAACTTATTCTACCCAAACATGCCAATCCCTACAGATATGAGCTCTGTTGAACTTAAGACCTGTAAAATTCCAAAGCCTCTTTTAGGCTTCTGCTTAATGGGTGATAATATAATTGCTACACCTATGGCATATAACTGTAAGGTGGATCAAGTATTGATCTGGATAACTTCTATAATACAGAATTATGGAGCCTAGATACAAACAGTCCACCCAAAAGTTCACTTCCAAATTACATCCCAAAAAAATGTTTCAGCTGGTAAAAACTGGTCACTTCATTGCAAAATGAAAAATTGAATACCTGACGTCTAATTGATCCAGATAAGCTAAATGTTCCTGATGACTCATCATCTGTTGTTAATGACAGCATGACGGTACTGGTTAAACAGTAATGGGCTGTCCCTTCTTCCTCCGGCCCCACCTATATAAAAAATAAAAAAATTAAAATAAAAGTTGCAACCTATTTGATAGAACAAATGAGGGGCGTATTAGAATAGGAAAAGATGAAGCAAGAAGGGAGAGTGGGGAAAGGTATGCAAATCCCTGTACATCTTATTTGGCTGCAATCTATGGAGCTTACCTCTATAACATGTATAGCATCCCATGCTCCCTCCTCCAAATAACCCCTTCGGCCATGTCCTGTCTTTGAACCATCTTTGTCCAATAAAGAAAGGTATTGCTTATTAAAAGAAGGGGAAAAATCTGTGCCACAGGTATCCAGTAGGTAAAAAGACAAAAAAACTTACCTTTCTTTATCAAAAAGCAGGCTACAAAACCTTCATTCTCATCTTCCCACATGTATACCGACGAAATACCACCTTCATAATACCTACCAGTTTATTGGTTAGCCAAGCAGCTACACCAAAATAATAACACATATAATCAACAAGTCATATTATCAACAATATTGCATAAAGAGTGGTACAGAAGATCCTATTACACTTTTTTTTTTTTTTTTTTTTTTTTAGTATGAACTAGTATATCAAAAAGGAAATCCTCTTTATACCAAAATCATCTAAAATGAAGAATACATAAAGACGAGGTAAGTAAAGAACCTCACTGGTCACGATAAATTGAAAACACTTCATTTGCTTCAATTTCAAGGTTCCTCAACTCTGTAGAGGGATGTGGTGCATCTTCCAACGGTGGATGGTACTTATTTGACCAAGGGGACCTGCAAAAAGTATTGTTCCACAGAACACAGTAAATCAACATCACTAATTAGCAATTAAAAAGTCAATGACTTAACTAATCTTTGATTGCACAATAGAATGGAAAAGCTATAAGCATCTAAACTACACTACAAAATTCTTGTAAAAAGAATTCTCAAGACAGTTGATGAAAGCATGCATGTATAATCCATACACACATATGTAACAGTAGAAGCAAATAAACAAGTATTAGTATTCATTTGTATAAGATTGCATCTCAATGATCCAAATGACTGTGACATTTAAACTAGCAAGAGTATACAAATGAATAATTACGAACGAGAACCAACTATCACCGATTCAAGCACCCGCTGATAAAACTCAAACACGTGGTTAGCATAACCACCAGGCATGGGATATATGATATTTCATTTACTTTAATCTAACTTAATTGCAGAGGATCTTTCAAAGTTGTCCTTCCATTTTCTAAACGCAAATTGCAAAGAAATACGAGATAAAAAAGACAGAAACAAAAATAAATAACCACAAGAAATTCAAAAATAGGATAATATATACCGATAAGAGTCAGCATCTCTGTTGTACTCGCACAAAATGAACTCCTTCCCATTTTCCACATCATATAAAACCTGTTATTACATAAAAGAATTTCCAACTTAAGCACCAACATTTCTAATGTCAAGACCACTCAAAAGGGTGTTCATAATTTAAGGAACGCACATCAAAAATTACAAAAAAACAACACATAAAGAAGCAATTTACAGAGAAAACAGAAGAAATCAAGTGAATTTGACATTGGGAAAACCCTAAAAGAAGAGGAATAAAACGAATATACCTGTAGAGGTTGATCGACTTGAGAGAGTAGATCAGATGAGTGATGAGGCAATAGGCTCAGAAGAGCCGAGAGAGCTGTTTCTGAGTGTTTTGGTGGCATTCTTCTCATCAATCCCATTGCTGCGTCCATTTTTTCTCTGCTTCTCTTCACTCTTTGAGTCATGTAGGAAGTAAACAACAGAACTGAAAGTAAAGGTGCAGTACCTTCTTTGATCCGATTTTTCCTCGCGGGAACCACTTAACTCGATTTATAAACAAATAATTATATAAAAAATTTAATTTATTGAAAAAATTGAATTATTGATAATAATAATAATAATAATAATATAATTAAAAATTTTTAAAAATTAATATAAAAGTAATAATAAATATCAATTATTTTATTTTAAAAGTCAAATTATTAGGCTTCCTTTGAATTATTGTGTTTAAACACATTTTTATTAATATTTAATATATAAAACTTTTATTTCATTTTTTCAAAAAAAATCACCATATGAGAATTCTAAATGTTAATTATTAATATAAAAATGAGTAAATTCATAAAAAAAAAAATTATATTATTAAATTCATAAAAATTACGGCACTAAAATACCAAACTGGTCAATGAATTTTCAGTTTCAACATAAAAGATAATATTAAAATAATAATAGATAATTCAACAAATAATAAACATAAAATATGATGTAAAAATAATTTTCGAAAAAAGGGATTATATCACATTTACACATCAAACACTTAATTTGTTAATATTAAATATTAAATTATAATTGCTAGTTCATTTAAATTGCATTCTATAATAGAAACCAGCAGCACAATGGCTTGTGCTCATAACTTATACTGCATGTTATCTTTTGAAGAAAAGCAAGAACATGAGCTGTGTTTGGGAACATTGCTTCCACTTTCCCTCACAGCTAAGATGGGTAATGAGCAAGAATTTGATTTTAAGACACTTCAACAAGCCAAAGAGTTGGGAGGAATTACCTTTGTTTGTGTCAAACTAACTTGGTGCATTGGACCCATATGCAACACAAACAAGTCGATTACAGGTTCACTAAATTTCTCTGTTTTCTAGTAATCACCAACATTTTACTATGAAATTATTATCATTATCACAAATAAATTAATAAAAAAAACACTCAAATTAACAAATTTTTTTAATGGCCTAAGATCTGGACGAGTATTTAACCAAAGCTTAGGGATTTCGAAATCCTTTTCTTTCAAAACAACTAACAGCTATATTCTTATAGATGATTATGATTTAAGTACTATGGTTTTGTGGGGATAATCATAACTGCATTTGTTGATTAGTGTGGTGAAAAACAGGATCAAAACCTACCCAGAAAGTTGGCAACATTGTAAATTCTTTTTCTGTTGGAAAACGTGGCGGGTTTGCGGGTCAAGGATGACTCCAGAAAGATTGTCTGATAAAATGTGCCAAACGCGTCTGTGTATGTGTTACATGAGGTGACAGAAAAATCATTGAGAACATCATTCAATCACGCGACAAGCAAATCCAACATATTTCAGAACCAACAAACATTCATTTGTGCATAAAAACATCCGAAAATCAGTTGATGAAAATTATGGAAATATAAAAGCCACGCCCAACAAATTATCGACAAATAATCTTTTCCGCTATCATATAATTACACCATTGACAGCAAAGAAGGTTCATTTTTGCATAATATAAATCAATTTCCTGTCAAAAAACTGTATGCAAAAATAAAAGCTACAACAAACTCTTCTGCAATGAATCATGTCAAAAATTCTATAAATCATTAACAAGAAATAGAAGTTTTGCTACAGTAGAGCTTTGACTTCAACTCCAATTGATCCCCCATCAATATCTTCAATCAATCTTTTCGAGTCAAATTTGGCACGACGCTCTTCATATGTTGCTGGGATCAGTTCAAGAATCAGAGGTTAGCTAAAAGCCTCACAAAGCAGCAGCAATTGAACTAGTGATGACTAATAGTTAGAGAATGAAAATTTATGACTGCTAATCTTGTGCAGTGGTCATTGGATTACTAACAGATACGGCATTCATACCAAGAAGGATACTTACTAGAAAACAAGTATTCATGTATCAAATGTTTCCTTGTTATGAAGATGTATTTCACTTTTATAACTATTTAAAGTGACGGCAATGTTGTTGATTGCAAAAGACCAATCGCTTACGCGCTTCTTGTAATGTTCTATAACCTTCTTGCAATCAACAATATGATAACGCAATTTGGCCAGCTAGATTTTCTATTGAAATGATGAGCAAACAAAGAATATTACGAAAATCAAACACAGAATGAAATTCTTGCAAGTTTGATCATTTCATTATCCTGCAGTTCAGAGTTTAATCATATTCAAACTCTTCCTCTGATTGATAACATTTAAGAGTATTTATGCAATAATCTAATGAGATAGATCAATAATTTTCTTTTTCTTTTTTTGTTGTATCAGCATGCATGTGAACCCTTTGTGTTTATAGCATTACAAATACATTTTAAAGCTTGGGAATATATCAATGCTTAAGGTTTGGCAGCACTTACGCTCCGTAGGCCTTGAAAAGAGGGGGACATGAGGCACCTTCTTCTTGACTGTTTCATTTCCCAAAGAGCCCCGATCTGAAAAAATTAAATTCAGTCTCAGACATGGAGATCAGAAAAATGCTATGTAATTAGTGTAAATGGATATAGAAAACTCACCATTTGTTAAAGGCAGGCAGTTCAGAAGAGCCTCATGAAAGATTGCAGCTTGGAGTTGGTATGCTCGACACTCATTCTGCAAGTGCACATGCAGAGCTTGTACAGCTTCTATTGCAAAATAGTGAGATGAAAACATTGCCAGTTAAAATAAAAGCCAACTCAGAAAGCATGCAAGTGAGATAAAGGAATGCAAAAACAGAAGTTCGAACTATATGATCCTTAGTAGTATAAAGTTCCACTAACAAACCAAGTTTTAAAGATGTTCAAATACCTGATGAACAAGCAAACTTGAGACCATCAAATTCACAGGACTTAAGAACCAATGGAATCTCTGGAGCCATAGCATATTGAGGTTTCCTTGGTGTTTTCTCTATGTCCAGTAATGCATCTATCACCTACACAGTTGAGCACTTTATGTGAATTCTTTTCATACTGTAGAACAAATATTCATGAGCAAAAACCACTAATGAAGGGAATCACCGACAAACTATTTCAGTAATGCATCATGTAGCTCATAAACCCACCAGTGAGCATTATTACATCACTAATAATAATTTAAAGCATTAGCCACCAAGAAAAAAATTGGAAATTTCATCAGGATATATCAATTTGTCAAAAAAGAAGTTCTATCTCATCATGAATTTCTATATTTTTGTTGTGGTTTTTGGCTAAGAATCTTGAAAATTTATTATACACGTGGCTTACCTATGTAAACCAACTTCCAGCTGCCAGCTTATGTTACATCCTATTGGCTAATGGTCCCTACCTGAAGATCACGACCAAAAAAGCTACCATAGTCAACTTTATTTATCCGTTTAATGAGTTGCAGATGTTGATTGGTAACACTGCTGAATGCACAAGTAATAAAAAGTACACGAAAATGTGCAGGGGGGCAGGTATAAAATGGTTATAAACTGTTGTTAACCGTTTGTCTTGTGTGTTCGACTGTATTTGAGATGATGATATATTAAATCATGCCATGAACTTGGTTACCAAACACATGAAAAGAAAAAGAATGAAATTTTCTGTTGTACTCCTTAAAGAGTCGAAGTAAGAAGAGTTTTAAGAGCCAAAGGTTTCAAGGATGTCCAGCACGTACATCAACAGATTCGAGACCTTGACCAATCATAAACAGCACAGCAACCATGCACCTGACCTGGTGCCACAAGAAAGCACTACCTCGAATCTTGATAGCGTAAAGTTGATGGCCATCAAAACTGCAGTAAAATGGAGGATGCTAAGATTTTTGCATGCATTCAAACCAAGCAAAGCTCCAAAGAAAATAACAAAGTTTTACACCAATATATTTCATTTCAAAGGAGGCAAAATATAGGAACTGCTACGAAATTTACAGTTAAAGATACATCAGAATGTCCAGAATAACCAAAGGTACTGAGCACTAGAGTTCACATCATGTCATATTAGGTTGTAATTAAAAATGCTATGGTCAGAAAAAGGGTGCCTCCTGATTTCGATAAGTACAATGCAAATCTCAGAGAAACGAGGAAAACAATATTTTTCAGTGTGCCAAAGTTATCTGAATATGAGGGCAAATTCTACATAAGTTTAAATAAAACCAACGTCTGTACAATTACAATAAACCAACTTTTGTACTATTACCTACTTTTATTTTATTTTTTCCTTTAACATTAACCCAACCACATTTGTGCCATAAGTAAATCATAAAATCAATAACATTTGTACCACAACTAGACCATACTTGTTATTCTTACAAAAAAGAAAAAAGAATAAAAAGACTCTTAACTATGTACTTGACATCAAACCTTTATCGGAGAGAATGCCCTCTCGGAAAATTTGAAAATGGAATACATAATTAGATAGGAGATCAATAAATGAGTAAGAACTTGATTACACGCACAGAAACGATATATTTAATGATATTGGCAATGATGCTATCATGCACACATCTCAAGACATGAAACTACAATTATAAATGTATTTAGCAAGACAATAGAAACCATATTTAAATTAGCACATTTATTATTTTTATATAGGAAATTCCCATCTTATTATTTGTCATAGTCAATCCAACTAAATCATTTTTTTTTGGCACTAACTCAGAGTATTAGAAAACTAAATACTAGACTGCCAGCTCTAATTCTCAGCACCTTTTGAAAGGATTAGCTTCGGCACTAAACAAGAGCAAATTATACCTCTCCCTGGGATGAAAACAAAATGATTACTATAACAAGAAACCAATGTTTCTGAAAAAAGATGAATAATGCAAAGTTACAATCTGACCTAAAAGTTTAAGCTTATTGCCAAGGGCTTAATAATAGTAATCAATCTATAACTTGCTCACATGCAGGGCATGGGGATCAAATACAACTATAAAAACAAACATAAAAACTAACACACATATAACTACATACAATTCAATTAATACTATGGGATTCAAACACAACCAATTGGATAAACTTGAATTCGATACCACATCATGTAACCACTTTATCTAGAAAATGATGCCTATAGGTGCACACAATCATGTTTAAGCGCTAATAGAGAAAACAAAAACTTGGGTCAAACTTTTACCAGTGCCAACCTCATATAACAAGGAGAAACCTCAAATGAGGTGACATGCCGCTTATAGTTATGTACATTTTCTGCATCCATTTTACAGAAGTTTCGGAAGTCGTGTTCCCCTAGAAATTTCTTTCCTGCACTCTCCATAGCCTGGTAAATTCAAATGACAGAAGAAAGTGTTGTTAAATTTTTTATTTTCTTTATGAGCAGCGCTGAAGCAGGCATACAATATCTAAGGAAAAGATAGCTACATACCGAGATATTTAGATTTTCTTTCCAAAAGAAGTATTTATATTCCCTGCTTAAACAGCTAAACCTGAACTTTTGAGAAAGCAACAAATTATGCTACAACATAAGAAAAATAATATAACAAGCAGAACAGTAAAATTCTTATAAAACCACTTAGTCGATCAGGCTTGACTTTAAATAGAAACGAACAAGTTAAACTTAAACATCGATTGCAAACAAAAACCTGTCACACAACCATCATTTCAAAATAATGCATTAAAAGACAGCTAATAAATTTTTGAATCTGTAGAAACCTTGCACTGAAACCAATTGGAACAGGAGACCAGCCTATAACTCGAACATCTTTTGGAAGAACTCGATTCAGGATTCTCACGTAATCAATTTCGCCTTCTGAGAATAATAAGCATGGCATGATTTAATATGGGAAATAGAGACTCATAAATTTTTCAATTTCAAATTTTGAAACATGAGCAATTTTATACAGAATCCAGTAGACAAGCAATATAGTAGAACTACTTTTAAAAAGTTACAATGTTTTCCAATCAAACTATTGACTGTTGCTTAAAAATTTGCCTTCATGAGGTTTTCTTTTTGCAATTTCCTTTCAAGGATGATTCCATCATGGCTGAAAAAATAATAGACTTTATGGATGTATTAAGCTAAATAGTCCATATTAAAGTTTTTCAAGAACGATAAATGACTAACCAATTTGTTCTTCTCGGACAGTTTCACCCATACTCATGTTGTTTGTACTACATTCCTCGATTTTTGACCGTAAATATAAAGCAATTACCTGCATCAAACATTTTCCCAGTTTTTAAACTCCGAGTATCTAGTACAAAGATGATCACTGAATAGCCACTAATTACAAGAGAAACAAGTGAAGTAGAATACTCTGTAGACATCAACAATTGGAAATGATGAGCAATTCTATCTCAGAAAAGGTTTGATGATATCCTTTAATACATAGTTTTTGCAAGTACTATATTTACAAATATGTCTCTAATGTTGTATTTTCATAAGACCTGATATAACTAACATTTACTCCTCAAACTTAAATTTGATGGAACATTTTTCAAAAGGTACATAATTCTACAAAAAATTCAACCCAAGAATTCCTTAAAGAATATAAAAATTGGCTCTACGTGATATTAGTAATTCAAGAGCAACAAGGCACAAAACTAATGTGGCTTGGAAATGTAATAATAAAAAAATTGAAAAGAATACAGAAAATTTTTACCATAGACAGCTTTTTCTTAGCTTTCTTGAAGATAACAGAGTTTCACCACCCACTGAAAATTTGTTTTCCTTTTCTTTCATTGTGAATTCAAGTAAAGAGGAAGATTTTTAACTGATTCAGTGCCACAATGGTCATCATGAAACATATCTAACTCAGGGACACGCATTTGCTGATGATTAAACTAAGTTTTATATACCCAAACTTACTTGCCCAACAGAGGAGACTCCCTTATCTGTTCTGCCGCATCTTGAGTATTGTGATTCCTTCCTGTCGGCAACCAACAGCCTTGTCTTCTCAAGAGCATTGAAAATTTCAGACTGCAGGAAAGTTGGCATCAGTAACAAAAATTCATTTCACACTAAAAGTGCAATTATTCGAAGAAACTAGATCATGATGTGTCAAAAAATTCAAAGCTTTTCAAGCCTTATGCACTTCAAATGTCATTCAAAGGATACCAA
>JAWDEX010000004.1:1049447-1060490 GCA_035221805.1 Trichilia hirta | reverse complement strand
ATATATGATAATACATATATAATATTTTAATATTAATTTACATAGGAGAAATTATACATACTTTAATGTTATATATTATTTATTTGTATTAAAATTTAGAGTACAAATTTTAAATATGTAACACTAAATTATTTTTACATAATAAATAGGGCAATAGTTATAAGTTAAAACTATAAATGCAGTAAATCTTCTATTTTTTTTTAAATTATATTTATAAATTTTTTATGCAATTTAATGCATCATTATAGCATTAAGTAATGTTATTGCGATTTCACTATAATATTAAGAAAGAAATACATTGGATCTCTAAAATTTAGTTAAAATAATATTTTAATTCTATTAAATTAAAAATATATTTATTTATTAAAGTTTTTTTTTTATTTGAAATATTTTTTATGTTCTATTATAAAATCTAAAACTATCATGGTATAGATCACAAAATTTAAAATTTAATTATACTAATAAAAGATGAATTAATTATTTTTAAAAATATCTAAAATAAAAAAGATAAAAATAAGTATTTTTTAATTTAATTGGATTAAATTATCAAATTTTAGGAGTTTTATCTTAATATTATTTATAAAATATAAAATTAATATAATTATTAAAAATAAACAATATAAATTAAGTACATTTAATATTATTTACTCATGTTAATTTTTAAATGTTAATTTTTTTATAATACTGTTACTCTATATTAATTTATTAATTTGTAAAATAAATAAATTATGAAGTAGAAAGGTAGTGTTTAAAAAGAGGGTAGATTGGTCGATGAAACAGACAGAGATAGGATAAGACTGATTTACACTCCATAACAGTTCCGCAAACGCATTTCTGACAGAGTAAAGCAAAGGAAAGCAAAGAGAAGGCCCAGAATAAGCCATGGCAATGGCATTATCGTCTCGTGCAACACTTGCGCTATATTCTTCCCTCACAACTAGCTGTAAAATCTCAAAACAACATCATCCTAACCAAAATCCTAATCTCCCACCCCCACTTCGTTCTCTTTGTAAACCAAAAATTTGCTCTTCTTCAGCATCTTGCACAAGACCCACTTTTTCACTCAGCCCAAAATTCTCCCAATCTGAAGCGCCCGTTTCAGAGTATGAACCTGAAGATGAAGGCACAGAGTCCACTGCAGAGGTTGTAGAGTCTACTGCCAAGGAAGAGCCCAAGCGTGAAGAGGTGTTCGCTGTTGTGATGGTTAGTAACATATCCATGATTTGTGTGGAAAAGTGAAAGCTTTTTGTGGTCTGTGTGTGTTTTAGACTAATTTTGTTGGCAACTAGGTGTTTATTTGAAGTTTTTCATGTTTTTATGTTTAACTGGAGTTCAGCCAAATGGGTTGTGGTGGTGGTTTGGTGTAATTTTCTGATTATTAAAATGGGACATTTGGTTAGTCTAAAGTTTTGTTTGATAAGTAATATTACCAGCTATGCATTGTACGTTATGGATGAAGTGTAAAACTTCTTTTTGTGTGAGTGTGTTCATACTTTTGCTTAGGTGTTAGAGATTAATGGTACCATTGTATACTTTGAATCGGACTATTTGTTCCATGGATGGTTTGTACTCATTATGGGTTTTCCTAGACGTTTGTTTTGGGTATCTTTATGTCCTTGGAGCTCCCTGGTTAAACATATGTTAAGGCTTTTGGTGTAAATAATGGCTTCCCAGTGGCATTTTGCTAATATTTGGAGCGTATAATTTGGTGGTTACTCCGTTGAAATTTTTTTTTTTTGTAAAGTTTTATTTTCCGAATGCTTTTAGCATCACATGGAGTAACTTATTTCAGTTTGCCAAATGATATTCATTTTGGGTCCATGATATTCTTCATGATATGATCTTTTAATTGTTGAACGTTTTGTCTCGCTTTTCTTCATCGGCACTGAGCATTTTAATGAATTGGGTAGTGATATTTTGGTTTTATTTAGATTGGGTCACGCCAATATATTGTCTTTCCTGGACGATATATCTATACACAGAGGTTAAAAGGCGCAAATGTCAATGATAAGGTATGTGATTTCTGTCTTTCTACCCTTTTTAGTTATTATTAGAATTCTAATTATGACTTTAGTTGTAACATTGTTGCCTTATGTGGTACAATGTTTAGTTTTAATAACTGAAAGAACTTCAAGTTACAAGAAACTTGTTAATTTTCTTTAGTGCTAGTTTCTATGGTCATCTTCATGCTGACTTTTAATGAAATTGGAAAAGGAACTAGCACATAACAGTTGGTCAAAGGATCGTTGCTTTTTCTCTTCATTTTTTCTTAATATATACCAAATCCCATTCTGAACTTGTGTGAGCCAAAAATAAAATGGAAAATTGTTGCAATATGTAGGCTCTATCTATCAAGGGTGAAAGAATGCAGTGGTGCCCTTGGGATTTCTTTTAAGTTGGTATCACTGGTCCACTCGTAATTCATGCGTTTTTAAGGGGTTTGCAATTGCTTGGGTTTACAATTGTTTCTATTTTAAAAATAGTTGGCTGGTTGTTTTCTAGAATCTACCAGGCAGTACAGAATTTGGTTCCTTTCAACTTTTGAACTTCATTAAATTTTTTTTGGAGAGTTGTGTTTTGCTCTCAGGAATTTGGTATGATGTTTATTCCTTATTCAGTGTAAAAGGCGGTTTGACCATTAAATTGGTTGCTTTGCTTTGCTGCTGGCTTTTGATAGCAACATAATTGTCAACCTTGAGGAAACTGAACTGATTATATCTATCAATTATTTGATCTTCTTTTCATTGATTTTAATTCAATTTCCTTTGCACCTTCAATTTAAGGTTTTAGCTTCTAGGAGTCTCACTAAGTGCATCTTAATGCAGGTTGTCTTTAGCTTTCAAAAGTTTGAATCAAAAGGACAAAGAAGAGTTATTGTGGATGATTTAGAGAGCCAATTCTTAGAATTATAAATAAAAATGATTGTGAGTACTTGCAAATTGCTCCTTCATCTTCCCTAAAAAAATGTGGTCTAAATGATTATATATCATTTTGTATTACATTGATTTGAAAGACTCAAAATATGTTGAGTAAGTGAGGGGCCACTGGATACAACATCTTTGGCTTCTAATAGTTCTTGATGCAAGCATCGGAAGTATAGAATTCAACTTGAAAAATTAACTTGTTAGGTAAGGGAACCTAATCCCTTATATAGTATTTACGGCTTAGGAATTCGGCCTGTGTGGGATACTTTTTGTCCCACATGGGAACCAGAGGTATATTAAATTAAAGACCCTTACTCCACCTCATCTTAGGCATCTACCATATGTGGGCCGCCACCACAGATATTGATGCAAACACAGGGAGGTAGAACATAACTTGGAAAACTAGCTTTATAGGTGAGAAAGCACAATCCTTTATATAACATATTTGGCTCAGGAACCTAGCCAATGCGGGACATTTTAGGTGAGGTAGCCCAACTTTTTATATAGCATATTTGGCCTAGGAATCTAACCAATTTAGGACATTTTTTTTATCTCATATGGAAACCAGAGATATATTAAATCAAAGATTCTTACTCTACCCCATCTCAAGCATCTGTATTCTTGTAGCTAGACTGCACACATACTTGAGGTATATTAAATCAAAGATCCTTAGTCCACCCCATCTCAAGCATCTGAGTTTTTGCAGATAGGCCCCACACACGCATGCATGGGCCGCCACCACGGGCATCTATATTTTCGTGTATAAGTGATAGGAGCACTCAAACTTTGATACCAACTGATATTAACATAGAGAGGGTAAAACCTAATTTGAAAAATTAGCTTGCTAAGTGACAGAGCTCAACCTCTTATGTAGCATATTTGGACTAGGAACCCAACTAATGTAGGATATTTTTTGTCTCACATAAAAATTAGAGGTATATTAAACTAAAGACCATTATTCCATTCAAATGATATGAACTCTGCCAAGAATAAAGACACCCGAACTCACTTAGGAACGCAAGATCGTTTTACGATCAAATTTGAATGGAACCTTCACCCGTTGTTTATAAAAAAAAGGGAATCTCAGTATAACGTAAACGCTAGAAACAGTGATAGAAATTCATTTGATAAGTTATTATTTAACGCCACAAGTATAATTTTTTATAAGTTTGAATAGTTCTTCAAAGAACCAAAAAGAAAAGAAACTCTCAAATTTTTGACTAATTAACCTCCTTTCTTTCTTTTGTAAAGTTGCCTATTGATAGGCTAAATTATTACAAAGAAAGTTTCTAAAATAGCTTAATTATAAGCCATCTTAATTAAAGCTAAAACCTAGTAATAATATTTCTTACTTGCCTAAAATAGAAAAAGGAAACAATCAACCAATTAAATGACTATACATGCCAAAAACAGAAAAGAAAAGTTGGAAATTTTAAATAACTTTACAATCAGACCTAAAAATATTGCTAAATATGCCAATTTTACTTGCCGAAATTAAGCTTAGCTTTGGTGTAATTCTTTTAGAACTTGAATTATGTTGATGCACCTTTTATTGAACATGTGGACTATGCTCAATGGGCCTCTATGAATTAGCTTGTGTCCAAACATCTTGAATCAGCTTGTTGAGTACATCTTTGAACTTCTTTGCTTGTGCTCTTGTAATTGGACCAATTAGAATTTGAACTAGATCCCTTGAAGTCGTGCCATGATTTGCATCATTCCTCTCCTCTGGAAAAGAATTTGTCCTCAAATCATCATCTACAGTAAAATGACTTAAATTAGTAACATTAAAAGTAGCACTTACATTGTACACACTCGGTAATCTAGCTTGTAAGCATTGTCATTGATAAGCTCTAAGACTTGGAAAGGGCAATCTCCTCTTGGAAGTAATTTGGAACCCCTTTCCGTTAGAAATCTCTCCTTTGTCGTATGCAACCAAGCCCTATCTCCGTGTTGAAAAACCATCTTGTGATGCCCCTTGTTAGCTTGTTTTGCATATTGCTTCATTCTTCGCTCAATGTTGAGTCTTGCTCGCTCATGAATTTGGCTAACTAATTCAGCTTTCGTTTTGCCATCTAAATTAACTCGCTCAATCATAGGTAAAGGACATAAATCCAATGGAGTTGATGGATTAAATCCATATACAATTTCAAATGGTGAAAATTTAGTGATAGAATGAACAATATGGTTATAAGCAAATTCAAAATGTGGTAAATAATCTTCCCATGATTTAATGTTCTTTCTAATAATAGCCTTTAACAAAGTAGACAAAGTCTTATTTACTACTTTTGTTTGACCATCAATTTGTGTGGGACAAGTAGTTGAAAACAATGATTTAATACCTAACTTACATCACAAAGTCTTACACAAGCAATCGAAGTGTGGAGGATTATTATAAGGAAGTGAAAATTGCTATGATTCAAGTGAAGATAGAGGACTAAGAGCTATTATGGCTAGGATTTTGGGTGGTTTGAACAAGAAAATCGCTAATGCGATAGAATCGCAACATTATGTGTAATTAGAGGATTTGGTGCGCATGGCCATCAAAATTGAGCGTCAATTCAAGAGGTGGGCAGGTCAAGTCCAAACCCAAGTCCAAGTACATCCTCTTGGAAACTGAATTTTACAAAGAAAAATCCTTAACTCTCAAGCACAAATTTGGGACCAAGTCCAAAAACACCAGCCACGCTTCTCAAGGTAAAATCGGCACTTCTACCTTTAGGAACCGTGACATTAAATATGTTAAATGCCAAGGCAGGTACCACATAGCAAGGTAATGTCCAAACATGTGGGTTATGGTGATGCAAGATAGTGGTGAGATTATGACCATTGATAAAGATTCTGACACTGACGACATACCACCATTGAAGAAGGTCCCTATGTAGGAGTTTTTAGCCCCTGATGCATTGACATTGGTGGCCAAGAGAGCATTGAGCTTGCAGGCAAAAAGAAGTTGAAAAAGTGTAGCAAAAGAACCACTTTTATATTAAGTGATATGTCAAGGACAAGGTGTGTAGTGTGATTATTGATAATGGAGGTTGTACAAATGTTGTAATTACAATAATAGTCGAAAACTTAGGATTACCAGCATTGAAGCTCCCTAGACCGTACAACTTGCAATGGTTAAATGATAGTGGTGAGATGAGGGTAAACAGGCAGATGATAGTTGCGTTTTGGATTGGTAAATGAATTGTTGTGTGAGGTAGTATCGATGCAAGCTGGACACTTGTTGCTAGGGTGCCTATGACAGTTTGATAGGCTATGAAGCATGATGGCTTTATGAACAAGTACTTCTTTGTACTTAATCAACGACCCATTACTCTTGTACCTTTAACGCCGCGACACGTATATGAGGATGAAATGAGGTTACAAAAAGAGAGTGATAAAAAAATAAAAAAGGAGCGAGAAAAAGAAATCAAGCAAAAATTCAAGAGAAAAAAGGAGAGGTTGAGAAAATTGAAGAGAAAAAAATGAGGGCAGATTCGATCGATGATAGAAAAATAGAGAGAATAGCAAATTTCTATGTGAAAGAGAGTGAAATCAAAAGAGTGAAGTTTTTAAAGCAAACCAATGATTGTACTTTTGTACAAAGAGGCATTTGTAAACACTAATGAGATTGACCCTATTTTGCGCTGTTCTATTGTTTCTCTTTTGTAGGACTATGAGGATGTCTTTCCTAAGGAAACACCACATGGCTTACCTCTTATCTGAGAGATTGAACATTAAATGAATTTTGTATCCAGTGTGACAATTTCAAACCGACTAGCCTATAGGAGCAATTTTGAGGAGACAAAGAAGTTTTAAAGGTAAGTAAGTGAGTTGATAGAGTAAGGGTTTTTGGTTCAATATACCTCTGATTCTCATGGAAGACAAAAAATGTCCCACGTTGGCTGGGTTTGTGGGCCAAATATGCTATATAAGAGATTAAGTTTTCTTAACAATTTGGTTTTTTAGGTTGAGTTCTACCCTCTTCATGTTTGCATTAGTTGGTATCAGAATTTGAGTGCTCCCAGCACTTATCCATGTCAATGTAAGTGCTCGTAGTGGTAGCTCACGTATGTTTGCGTGGGATTCATTTGCGAGGACACAAATACTTGAGATGGGTGGAGTAAGGGTCTTTAGTTTGATATACTTTTAGTTCCTAAGTGAGACAAAAAATGTCTTACATTGGCTGGGGTTTAAGGCCAAATATGCTATATAAGGGTTGGACTCCCTCACCTGGCAAGCTAGTTTTCCAGGTTGAGTTCTGCCCTCCCAATATTTGCATCTGTTCTGCTTTCTGCTATTAAAGGAGATTGGTGCTGTTTTCATATGGCTTAGACATCTGTGAGGCTTGTCTAGAGATCTCCTTGCAGAGAATGATTGCTCTTAGCAAAAAGCGGTGAAAAGCTCTATTATTGGTCCATCTAGTGACTACATACATTTTTGCGAAGTTCGACGCTATTTATTATAACATCAAAATCCAAAGATTCATGAACTTTCTATATGGTATTTGTTCATCTTTAGTTGTTTGGCATTACCCCTTGCAGTAACTGAACCTCCCTCCCCTATCCTATGGTGACTTCTTAACATAATATTTAGCCTGTTTGATTCTGACTTTCTTACAACATATGGGATTGCTTTTAACTTTCATCTCTGTTTCATGCTACATGTGCTGGGCACATCTGGTCCATTCCTTAGTTGAGTCTGCATGAGAGGGTTGAAAGGTGTCTCTTAGGAGAAAGAAAGTAAAGAAGAATATGAAGAAAAATCTTAAGAACAATGAAGTTACTTTAGCTTGTTATATTTTCAGTTCCATGCTGATTGGCTTCTGCCAAGGATATGGGAAAGTGTATAGACAAAATTTTTATCTCAAAATAATTTATCACTAGTTTGTTGTAGCTCAATAGCAATCTAAAGAATATAAGAATTTATTTAAAAATTTATCAATGGTCTAAAGTGGTGGCAATCTTGCAGTCTCTGTTCCTTGTGACAAAGCTAGATAATTGGGATCCGTTTGTTATTGTAATGATTCTGTTATACTTTGAAGGTAAAGATAAAAATGTGTTTGGTATCACTAACTTTTAATAGGGCTTATGTATTTTTACGTTGACATTTGACGTAGTTATGACTTAATGGCCAATAAATCACAATACCAAACAGACCCTTAGCCTTGTGTATGTTCTTCGGATGGTTCGCATTCTCATTGCTTGTTGTGTTCTTCCTGAACTATGATGTTTCTACTCTTATGCAGATTATTTTGAGCAAGGTGTTGCTTGTGGGAACAAAGACAAGTACCTATATTGGAAAACCTGTGGTGACTAATGCTGCTGTGCATGCAGTAGTCGAGGAGCAGGTAATTCACTCCTCCAAATATTGTGCTATGTCTGATTATATTGTACTTGTTTTTCTAGGCCATCTTATCATGTATCACCTTCCTGTCTGTTTTTCCATCATCTTATTATATATATACTTTGATATTTGCAGGGATTAAACCCCAAAGTAATTGTCTTCAAATATAAGAAGAAAAAGAACTACAGGAGGAATATTGGCCATCGACAGGTATTATAAAGTTCCTTTTGTCATTTATCAGTAATTAGCAGCTGCTATAGTTTTACTGCCTCAATTTAAATATTGGTATTGTTTAATTTATTAGTTTTTGTTGTGTTACTTTATCGGCAATGAAAGAAAAAGACTATCTGGCTTTGGATCATTGTGGTTAAACGTTTTGCAGGCTTGAAAGCTTTAGACAGAAACTTTTCACTCAGCTTTCTAGATTGAACTTTCATCCTGTGTGCACGTCTCTGCTTTGTCTTAAGAGTCACTGTGGTCATTTTGAAATCTGTTATTAGAACTACAAACACTTCAAGAAAATATGTAAGTGGTCTAAGGATGTTAGTTCCCTAAGAGTCATTCATAGGTGCCACCTAAGCTACTGGCTTCATGAGACCATCTTGGAAGCCAGAAGTCATCCATGAACAGAGAAAGGAGTACATCCTTGTCATAAAATTTATATGTAATTTAAATCTGTATCTGATTTTGGATTGCCTTTTCCTGTCATAGAATGCCTTTTTCTGATTATGAACCGATTATATTATATGCAGCCAAATACGCGTATAAGGATCACAGGTATCACAGGTTATCAAGACTACCCGGCAGTGACGCTGGACTCCTTACAATCTGCTGTATAAGTTCAGATTTAATTGTCCTGTGAAGTTTCGTCCCACCGTTTAGAATGTATTTTACCTTTGTGAGCAGCCAAATTATTCGGATTGAGTTACAAGTTAATTGAATTCATATTGAAATAGTATTTTTCAAATATGCCTTAGACCCTATTGTCAGTTAAATTAAAACTAGACTTATTATACCATGTTCTAAAAGTTTTTGCTGATCGAACCTATCGACATTCATATGAACGGGCATGGACTTGACAAAAGATGAGCTGGATTTGGTTATACTTCTGTCATTGGTGATTTGGTTATGATGTTTTTCATGTGATAAACAAAAAGAAAATCAAATCTGGTAACTTGCTATATATGTCAAGCACAATTTTTTCTGCACTGAATTATGCCCAAAAGACATTTTGCTCACTATTCAGCTAAGGGATGAATTCATATATATAAGTTACAACAAAAAGAAAGCCCTCGATAAATCGAGTGCAATGCAGAGTTGTTACTATGGTTGTACATTATCCGGCAACATTGTAGGTGGCTGGAAATACATTCGGTTTCGGAGTATTATAACACGTTTCTTTCTAGTAAATTTCCGAATCCCCATTGTCAAATAATCCATATTGGGAGGCATAACCGAATCCGTATTAGGTTCAAGGAGCAAAGGGTGGAAAATAAAAGAGAAGAAACTTTGTATCTCTATCAAGGGTATACTAATCAACTCTCTATATCTATAAAATGGGCATCAACGGTGGACATGTGCAGTGCATCCATCCCTGCCAACCAGCAGTGCTGTCCCTCCCTAGTTCAAATCCTGCAATTTAAGAAATACATCGTAGCGTCAGATATTGTCAACTACCATAATTGGAGGAGGATGGCAGAGAGGAACGTAACCAACCTTAACTAATATATTCGCTTCCTCTTCAAGAGGGTAGGGAATATAATGACAGATCCAATGAGGAATAGTACAGACAATGTTTTAAAATCATATAGATCCTTCACTGATTTAAGATCTCCAAGAGCAAGTCCAGCCTGAAAATAAAAGAGTGCCAGAAGTCATTGTTAAAAACATTCAGGAAAATCACAGGAAAAGGAATATACAGTCAAAGCAGCCTAAAAATCAATATTGCAAAGAAAGGAAATAAAACAAACTAAAAAGGGAGATAGCTAGAAAGAAAATTATGCATCTCAGTAACGCTTTTAAGTCATCAGAAGATTAAAAGAAAGCACAAATACTAGAAACGGTTCATCATACAAACACCAAGGTGAACACCCAAAACTAATCCATCAATGAGGCAGTGTGTTAACTTTCCTTTTGCTTCCTTAAGGCATCACAAATCAGATCTGACTCATCATTTTTCCACTGTCATCTCTGAATTCGTGGACAGTCCAGAAGATGTTAGATTATCAACGTCACTGTTCTACTACCTTTACTCGAAAAGACCTAAGCTCAAGAAAAAAAACCAACAACATGATTGACAATGCGCCAGCTTAAGTCTTTCAGGTTCACTCCCTTGAGATACTATGATTCATTCCAACAAATTATTCTTCTCTTACACTCCTTCCAGGACTAAGAGGTAGATAGACAGATAGCGAATGCATCTCTGCTTCACAGTTTTATCTATTTACCTTACATACTAACAATATTCTTTTCTTTCCTATCAAAAAATTGTTTTCAAATCACGAAACAGAATGCTACTTAAACATCTTAGAAATATCCAAATTATGCAGTATTATGAAAGCTTTCATCAGAAATAATAGTACCTTTCTGTTCTTGCATTCATTGTTCTACTAAATTGTCAAGCCACTAATATTATCCCATCCATGTAACATTAAAATTTAATAGCCATAAAACAAATACAAAAGAAAGGCAATATAAAAATATAGGAAATTATATTATGAACAGAAAACGATAACACCGACAAGGCACGAAAAACTTACACGGACAGTTATGAAGGAGGCCGGAATAA
>JAWDEX010000004.1:1035128-1048607 GCA_035221805.1 Trichilia hirta | reverse complement strand
ATTCTTTCCCTCAACGCTATTCTGAGTAAAATTCAAACCAGGCTAGTTATACCATGTCCTAAGAATTTTTGTTGATCGAGCCAATAAAAGATGAGCTAGATTTGGCTACAATTGCATTGGTAATTTAGTTATGATATATCTCCTCTGATGCTGGATGCAAACATATATTAACAAAGAAAGAAAACCGAATCTGGTAACTTCCTTTAGCTTCACAAATTGAATATATGTCAAAATACAATTTATTTTCCACCCAATTATGCCGAAAGACAATTTTACCTCCATCCAGCTAAGGTCTGAATTCATATATAAGTTACAACAAAATGAAAGCCCTCGAAAGATTGAATGCAATAGAAAGTTGTCGCTATGGGCTGTACACTATCCAGCAACAATGTAGTTGGCCGGAAATACATTCAGTTTCATAGTTTAATAACATGTTTCTTTCTAGTAAATTTGTGACTCCCAATTGTCAAATAATCCTATTGGGAGGTGTAACTGGATATATATTACGTTAAAGTAGCTGCGGGTGGAAAATAAAAGAGAAGAAACTTTGCATCTCTATCAAGGGGATACTGATCAACTGTGTCTATATATATAAAATGGGCATAAATGGTGGAGAGGTGTTGTGCATCTGTCCCCGACGGACAGAAATGCTATCCCCCCCTAGTTCAAATCCAGCAATTTAAGAAATAAATGGTCAACATCGGTCAAGATATTGTCAACTATCTTTAATTGGAAAGAGGGATGGAACCAACCTTCACTCGTATATTCGCTTCCTCTTCAAGACAGTAGGGAATATAATGACAGATCCAATGAGGAAAAGTACAGACAATGTTTTAAAATCATATAGATCTTTCACTGATTTAAGATCTACAAGAGCAAGTCCAGCCTGAAAATAACAATAGCATCAGAAGTCATTAGTAACATTGAGGAAATTCAAACGAAAGGAATATACAGTCAAACCAACCCCAAAATAAACATTGCAAAGAAAAGAAATAAAACAAATTAAAAAAGTAGACAAGTAGAAAGAAAATTATGCATCTTTGTAACTCTTTAAGTCACCATGAGATAAAAGTGCAAATAATCAGAACAGTTCATCATACAAACACCTAGGTGAATAACACCCAATGCTAATCCGTCAATAAGGCAGTCAGCTAACTTTCCTTTTTCCCTTGTTAGGACAAACTTGCTTCCTCAAGACATTACAAATCTGAAGTGACTCATCATTCTTCCACCGTCATCTCCAAATTAGAGGATAGTCCAGAAGATGTAGATTATCAACTTCATTGTTCTAGTACTGTTGCCCAATAAGACCTAAAGCTCAAGAGAAAGTAACCAATATGATTGACAATGGGCCAGCTCACTTCTTTTCATGTTGACATGTCAGGTTAACTCCCTTGAGATACTATCATTCATTCCAACACATTATTATTCTCTTACACTCCTGTGTTAAGAGGAACAATAAAAAATACTAAATTTCAACACTGACCAACATGGGAGCACACTGTTGCTGCATTCTCATCCACATGAACTCCAACCACAGAGGAGCATTCTAGATGGCAAAGTAGCATCCTCATTGCCATAAATAAATATATAAACTTATGCTTCTAAGTTTGGATATCAGCATGCAGCATTTCTACAAAGAGTTCAGAGAAAGTGCCTGGATGTTAACTCTTAAAGTAATAGCTTGCCTTCTAGGTTAAACAAAGCCTTCAAAGGAAAATTTCTTCATAGATACATTCTTGAGTTAACATGACAAATTTCAATTCTACACTTCTACATAGGGGCTCTGCAGTATCTTGGCATGGCATAGGACAAAAGGATATCAGCGAAAAAGGGGAAATATCACTAGCACCACAAGAGTAGAACTGGGAAAGGTTTCTATGACTTGTGACACTTACAGCTACTCAACACATCTTTGACTCAATTTTAAAAGACATTATATGTTCTCAGATAATCGAGAATCTTTGACCATTTACCTTCTCATTTATTACTCCTTGATTGGCTTATTTCATTGGAACTACAAGTATTACATACACTTTGGCTATTGTCAAATAACTATAGTCCATATTTGAACCATACATGATAACAAGTAGGCAAACCTGATCAAAATATACCAAATTAAATGAAATAAAAAAGTCAATTCTTTTTTATTTGGCAACTCTTTACAGGTGACTGCCACTTCTCTCCATCAACTCCACTTCAGTCAGAAAACACGATCTGACAGAGTTAAAAGCAGGTAATGTCTCATAAAGATCACACGCTGCAAAAATTTTGGAGATGTTTGCTTTATGATCCAAAAAATAGCTTTCAACAATTAGGATACAGTCAAGGAATCTGCATCATTACTCTCACTATTTTTACAACCTGAAATCATGTTTGATACAATATTCGTAAATTGTTCAAATTAAATAAAATAGAGGAAACATGTTTGATATGGCGTGCAACAACAGTGTATATACATACATATTGTGCTTTATCTATTTACCTTACATTCTAATAATATTCTTTTCTTTCCCATCAAAAAATTGTTTCTGAATCACACATCCAAATGCTACTTAAATGTCCTAGAAATATCCAAATTATGCAGTATTGTTAAAGCCTTCATCAGACACAATAGTATCTATCTGTTCTGGCATTAATTGTTCTATTAAATTCTCAAGCCACTAATATTATCACATCCATGTAACACTAAAATTCAATAGCCATAAAAATTTTAAGAAATAAAGGCCATATGAATGGTAGGAAATTATTTTATACATGGAAAATGATAACCCTGTCCAGGCATTAAAAACTTACTCTGACAGTAATAAAGGAGGCTGGAATAAGACCAATCAAAGTCGCCGAAAAGAAAATATGAAACGGTATATCAACTATAGGAGATGCCAAATTGATGAAAAGGTTGGGCAATGTCGGAGTTACTCTCAAAAAGAGCATGTAGTTCAGTAGCTTTTCCCTACGCTTTGCTATCTGAATCCACCATTAATGAGTTCAATTTAATAGAAAAAGAAAAGAACTAAAGTGAAAACGATGACTACAAGTAAATATGCAATACCTCCGCCTGGAAAAATCTTAACTTCTCAGGCCATAACCAACTAACTAAAGGCCTGCCAATCAACTTCGAAAGGAAAAAACACGAGGAAGCTCCCATTGTGGCATTAAAGACAACTAAGATAAGGCCTCTAATAACGCCAAAAAGAGCTCCAGCTAGCAATGACATAAAAATTGTTCCCGGTATCATAAATGTCTGCATGAATATGTATGTTGAGCAGTATCCTAAAATGAACTGTGCCGGGTACTCATCAGCATATGTTGCAAGATTTTCTCTGAAACAAAATAATAATCATAATCTATTAGATCACAATGCTAATGTAAACTAGCTGACGATTTAAAGAGATTACTTAAATAGGACAGTCATGAAATATTGCTGAAGCCCTCGACAGCATGGTCGGCAGATTTTAGCTTTCTGAAGGTCATTAGGAGTTTTCTGTTTTGCTGAGTTTAGTACTGGGATATGAGTGAGACTTATAACATTAAACGTAAATTGTAGTATAAAATGAGGGATCCAAAATATGCAACACATTTAATGTTCTAAATTCAACCCATTATTTCTCGTTAAGTCTAAAACTAGATGACTCCAACCGGCGAAGATTTCATCCATTCCTGAATTATTGTAAAGGAGATTCTTAAAACACGTACTTGAGCAAGCGGAGATCAGAAATGGTTCGAGGAAGCTTGAGCTTTCCGTAGTCAGCGGGAGGCATCGTGATGTAAATACAGAAGAGACCGATAGCAAAGAACAAAAAGACACCGATAAATCCAGCGAATTCCCATCGAGTTAATGGAAATCTATCAGATTTGAATCTCTTGGCCGTCGGCGAATCCTCTTCCCCTTTAACATTGCCGTTTCCGCTCTCTTCGTCTCTTAAAACTCTCAATCCTTCGCCGATTACCACATTCCTCGCCGCTGCCATATTACAGAACTTGATTCAATCAACGGATCCACAAGACATGACAGTGATTCAACAACTCTGAAAACCCTACTGTTTGGGAGATTTGGAATGAATTTAACGGGAATAAGTAACGACAGAAATCATTACTATCATTATCTTTGTTATTCTTGTTACTAAGAGAAGAGGAGCTACGAAGGCAATTTTTGCATTTGCAGGATACGCGCAATTCCAAGAAAATTACAACGATAATGCCAAAATGTTATGTGATTACGAAAATACCCAATTTTCGAGATTTTTGATGGGGTACATTTTCAGAAACCTGCTCCATTTTTATCTGGTTGAAAATTTTACGAAAATGACTACAATTTTAAGTCAATTTTCAAAATTAATCATACCTGAAAACTTTTTTTAAATAAATAAAAAATCTATCATTTAAATAATAATACCTAATTTTAAGTTAGGCACCAAATTTTTCATATTTATTTTCACAAAATTTGATCAAAATACGTAAAGATCGATTAAGAAAATTGTGCAATTAAAAATATCTAAATATTAGATCATCGACGGCAAAAATTCCTATTGAGTTTCAATCAATTTTTTCTGAGGAGTATGAATAGTTTGAATAAATATTAAATTTTTGATGAAATAAACATGTAACTTATAATTTATACCATATATTTTAAGTTAAATGTGTAGAACCTGTTACTGGGCAATGTTATGGCAGAAAATAGATTGGCAGCAATGGGTTGACAATTTCAATCAATTTTTTCCTTTTAATAACTTTATTTTATTGAGTAAGTTTTTATTTTGTTAATTTTTAGCAAATAATTTGGTATTTTTACAAATTTTATTTTATTTTTGTTTTTATTGAGTAATTGTTGTTGCTACAACGCACTTTTGTAGTGTTTCGCTGCCACGAAAACAGGAAGTAGTTTATTTGAAAATCATCCAGGAAGCTTTGCTGTAGCAAAGATCTAATTCTGCAGAAGTGAATCCAAGTCAGAGAGTTCACTGCAGAATTGTCTTTAGGGAAGCGCCTAGAAACTGTGTATAAATATATACCCTAGGAATTTGTGCAATTTAGCCACCACTTTCAAAAATAAAAAGAAACTGGAAGAACTTTTGAAAAATCCAGCGAAAACATCGGAAACAAATCTGACAAAAAAAAAACAAAAAAAAAAAAAAAAAAAAAAAACGAAGAATACAATATTTATACTCTATTTTAGGAGTTTAATTAATATTATTTAATTTAATAATAAGAGTTAAAATAATTCTATTCTAAAAATTTTAAAAATTACTCAAATAATTGATTTTATTTAAAAAAAAAAATTACAAAAATATTTTTTTTAATAACATGTATAAAATATCTAAATATAAAATCATAAATAAGAAAAATGAATAAAAGGACTAAAATATTCTTAAAATATTTATAAATTTCAAACGAACGTTAAATATAAAATTTAGATCTGTTTTCGTAAAGACTTATGCTATTTTAGTTGCTTCATATACTTTGTTACTAGTTGGTCTGCATCAATTCCCTCTACTTGAGAAGAACTCATCCACGAATTATTGTCAGAAGAATGATATGGATATATATCAGCTATATTAAAGGTCTTCAAGATCTTTATATCGTCCAAAAGATCAACAATATATGCATTGTTGATCTTGTGTATGATGGCAAACGGACCATACTTCTTCTACTCAAATTTTCTTTGTCTGTCTCCTCGCTTTCTTTCGAAGGTACACCATCACCGTATCTTTAACCTCAAAAGATTTATGACATTTGTATTCATCAGTTGCTGCTTTATATTTGACATTAGATGATATAATATGCTCCTAAACTTGCTTAAATACGTCTACCTGCTGCTCTATGACTTTCTCGATCTCCTCCTTGTTTATCAACATAAGGATTCCTCTAAATTCCTTTATAGCACCACTAAGTTTTTATACATGTGTAAAAATAGTAACAATAGTTTTTTTCTTTACGTTAAAAGTTTTGGGAGTAAAGTCAGCGGGAACGATAACAATTCTCTTATGCTTCCATTTGAATCGGTAGGAGTTCTCCCTTTCTTTGTGTAAAGCATTTAATCAAACTGTCAAGGGTGTTTCAAAAGAATACCGCTAACATCCATATCCATAACATCACAAGTTATAAAATCTGTATAGTATTTACCCAAAGAAATAGGCACTTTATAGATCTTGTTAACCTCAATTGATGGACCCTTCTTAATCTACCTTACTTGATATGGTATTGGGTGTGGTTCAGTAAGTAGTTGTAGATGCTCCACTAACTTCTGCGAAATTAAATTCTTACAGCTACAACTGTCAATAATAAGGCTGCACACATTTTTTCTAATTTGACATTTTGCTTGAAAGATTTTCCTTTGCTACGTGTAATTTTCCTATTTTGATGAATACAAAATCTTTTTAACAACACAAGTCAATTCTACATCTTTATCTCTAGCATAGTCGTCAAACTCCTCACCCAATTTTTTACCAGCATAGTTATCTACGTCATCTGCTGCATCATCTACAACATGCACTGGTCTTTATTCTGGACATTTATTAAATTTATTTCCAAGCTTGTGATATCTAAACAGGTATTACCAGTTGATTTTGTATATGAATTTGAGTGATCTACCATATCAGTCATCGATTGCTTTTCATCGATGCCTTTTTTTGAATCTACTAGATTATTCTCATAAATTACATACTGATTTGTTACTTTAGAGGTTGCAGGATTTCTGTATGAATGGGAACCTGTCTCCACTGCTATTAATGAAGTTTGGCTATAAGATCCACAATTCGACTATTTTGGTTGTCAAGAAGCCACTCCTCGGCTCGTTGGGCCATCTCACGTGCATCTGCCAACATGAATATAGTATTCACACCTATAAGACATTGAATATCATACAACAGACCTCTTTGGTAGTAAGTCACTTGTTGCGCTTCGTTCTCAAATTTATCACATCCAGACTGTAATTTTAAAAATTCTTCTATATACTTAGCAACAGTTCGATTTTCTTGCATACAATCTGAGTACTTGTTGTACAGTATTTATGCATAGTCACTGGGTAAAAAACGTTATTTTATCAACTGTTTCATCAGAAGCCAATCTCTTATCGGTCCATACCTTTTTTTATAGCGTTATTGTAAATCAACTGCCACTATGCTCCAGTGCCTCTTTTTAGTTTATACGCGATAATAGGAACTTGACGCTCTTCGTTTACATCCATAATCTTAAGAAAGCGCTCAACTTTCGCCAACCAATCAAGGACACCTTGCACATCCAACTAACCAGAAAAATTTAAAAACTCAACCTTAATTCGGTATCCATTATAATCTTCACAGCCCAAATAGTTTCTGTTTCTACGATAGTTACGATGCTCTGGATGATATACCCTCTCCTCTTGAGGGAGCGGTGCCGCTCGCCAATGCTCTGAATTTATTATGAGTATAAGAAACTATAGATATGAGGTTCCATTGTTGGTTAGTAATCGTTCTGTCACACGTTCAAACACGTCATCTGAGCCATCATTTGTGCTATCATTTACTCAAATTGCTAGTCGATGCGTTCTTTCAATATCCCTATTCTCGTCTTCAAAGCCTCCAATCATATATCCTGATTATTAACTATAAAACTAGGCTATGATACCAACTGACAGAGAACGGAAAAGAAAAGAAAAATTTGTTTAAAATGTTTATACTCTATTTAAGAGTTTGATCAATATCATTTGATTTGACGATAAAAATTAGAATAATTCTGTTCTCTCTAATAACATATATAGAATATTTAAATATAAAATTTTAAATAAAAAAAAGAATAAAATAAATTAAAATATCTCTAAAATAATTATAAAATTTAAACAAACATTAAATATAAAATTTAGCTCTGTTGTTTTTATAAAGATTTATACCTATTTAATTGCTTTATATATTTTATGGCTAACTGATCAGCGTTAATATATCATTCAATTAAGTTAAAAACTTGCTGAACATTGTATGGAGGCAGCGATAATTGTTGTTGTTTAATTATTAGCATCTAGATGTAGGTGCATGGGCTCCGTAATCATAACCACTTCGTTCTGGAAAGATCGAAGGATCAACAAATTTATACATATCCCCCATCTGACAATTCTTCAACTCATCAGACAGCAACCTACAAAAAAAAATGTAATCAATTGATAAATCGAAAAAGGACAATAGCTAATTGGTCATTGATTATATGTTATATCTACCTGATGTAAGTTAATATTGTAGTGACTGCTATCTCTTCCATTCTACAAAATTGCAAAATACCATCCCTCGTTAAGTAGAAACATCGGGACTCATTTGCAACAGTGCCAGATTCCATTTGAGTCCGTATAGTTTCATTTTCGCCCATGAGTTGACCAGCATATCCACCGAGTGATTTAACTGATGAAAACGGCGTGTAGTTGTCTTCTTTGATGAGATGAGATAATTCTCTCAATGAATCCTCAAATTATAAGCACTCAAAACTATATGAGAAACAGTATTATATGCATGGATTTCTTTAAAGCAAATAAGAATAATTCAAAACTAACAGCATGAAAGTAAGCCTAGCTACCTCCTGTAAAGATGCAACTGAGCGATCTTCTGTACTGCAATCCGAATCTTTGCGGGAACTAATTTTTTCAGAATCATTTGGAATTTGCATAGATGGTTTCAACTCTTTCACGAGCCTAATTTCTTGCAGCAACTTTTCAATTGTTTACGAATGATCTCTTCTTGCTTGACCAGTTTGGTCCACCTCTTTCATGCTCTTGAGTTCTTGCAGCAATTTTTCCATCGTCTCTTCTAAAAATACTACCCGTTCCTTAACCACCTTCATCTCCTCTGACGAAAAATTGCTTTCAGTACTCTTCCCGAAGTAAGATTTTGGTGTGACAAAAGATCCTACTCCTCTTACTCGACTACCTTTTTCAGGAGTCCCTAGAGCCATGGTAAGAATATCTTCACTTCCATCCGGGGAAATGATTCCTTCCTTGATTTGCTGCATCAATTCATCCTACAAAATTACAATTATATAAGAACAAATATCAACATATACGTAGATATTACTCTCTGAAAAAGGTACAGATTAAGTAAAATACAATTTTCTCAGCCCGTTGTTTGACAGCTTCATTTGTATGTGCTCCTTTCTTATTCACTCGTCCTGCTTTCCGTAAGATTGAGTGATCAATATCATCATTGCTTCCCGTAGAACGTTTCTGTTAAATAAATAATTTAAATTTAAATAATTAATAATATCACGTAACAATTAAATTAATTCATTAAAAACTAATTCAATACCATTTCACAAACTACTTACAAGTTCAGCCTCAAAACCAACATATCCCTTTCTCGAGAGACGGTTGTATAAACATGCTTCGCACTTCGCTCTTTTTGCGTTCGACTAAGTTTCTAAACAAGTGAAATATAAGCAATATATATATATACACACTAAATAAATACCATAAATTTTTCAGACAACCTAGTTCTCACGAAAGTCTCCCAATCATTTGTTGAATAAAATCATATTTAGAAGGTGGATGTTTCATCGTGTCCAGTTCATCTTTGAACGGAACAATGTATATAGTACTGAGTTTGGACTTAAAATTTCTCCATTTAATAGAAGTAGAAGATAGAATTTTTGTCTTCATCCTTTCCTCCATCATAAACAACTTCTATACGCAGTAGAGAAAACAAATGAGTCTACAAATTGGACAAAGTTCAGAACAATTTATTATTGAAAATTCTCGACATCTGGAATCTGAAATTAAGTATATAAATACCTTTACACGAATACATATTTTTTCCTTGAGATTCGATGGTACTTTCCTCCAATGTTCATAAGCAATAGGGACTATGGTACGTGCTAATAATCCAGTGTAACTAGATAGTAGTGCTGCTACTTTGCCTGCCGGTTGTCCTCTGCTGTTGTGTTCGACAGCCAGTTTCCTTCCTCGTTTCTAGCACTCTCAAGATGAATTAGGTACGTTGGACGTCTGCCCTTCTTTTTGCAGGCATTTGCATCAAATCGTGACGTTTGTTGGAAACCCATGAACAAAAACTTGCAATACCAAAGCTATAAGATAACTACTAACCATAAATTTAATCAAAGTCAATTTACAGGATCAAAAGTTATATCCATTTCAAGTATTAAAACGAGCAATAACAGAAGAACGAAAACCAAAAATAAAAGGCTTTAGTTATGGAAGTCGGTTTTTGTTTTGTATGGTCAAGGATGACCTTGTTATACATTAGTATTGTAAGCTCATGTCTACATGCTTGCATCTGTAATCTATGTCTGGATAAGCACGTATATAACCAAGTAAAATTTGAAGACAAGAAGTTTGACGACCCAAATGAGAAGACGAAAAGCAAAAGCCGAAGCACTTACAGAGCGATCGAAGGAAGCTTGCTGTCTGCTGCTGAAGAGTACGAGGAGAGGGGGAAAATATGAGAGAGGAGGGCTCGACTGTGCGATGTGAAACGTTTAAGACATCGTATATTTTCATTAAGACGTCATAACGTTTCAGTTCTCTCTTCTTTTGTTCCTTTCCCTTTCTTTATCATGCAAGATGCATCATGCATGCAGTGATGGCGGATGACAGAGCTTTAGTAGATCGACAGGAGTAATTTGCGTCTTTAAGTTGGCCATCATAATAGCCTGGGGCGGTGAGAGAGTCTTTATATCGAGCGGGCATAGGAATTTTCAGCTGGGTTTTGTAAACAGTAAAGTAGGTTATCATATTGATAAGTTATAATTTTTGATAAAAAATACTTATTAATTATTATGTTAAATAAAAATCATTATAAATAGTAAGTAAAACCTAATTACAAGTAGACAATAAAGAACAAATTCAATAAGGGTAAATTACCAACTTGGACATGACTCACAGTCACTCTCTTTCTTATTTATTTTCTCCCTCGGCCAACCTTTTTTTTTAAACCGGCTCCGTTACCTTTACTTCCATTTAATTTAATTACATTTTCCTTTAGAATTTATTTGAGATAATCTTCATAGGTAGCCCTACAATCACAGGCATGATACAGTCCCAGCCGCCGCCACCGCTTTCCCGTGTGCTTATGCTGACGGTTTCTATCGGTAATACGCAAAGGAATTTATTAGATGGAATCAATTCAATCAATTCTCGTCTCTTCGATCTGATAAATGGATTTTAGTAATCTACGTTGTCTCTTCTGCTGATGTAGCCACCTTACCCACAATTTTCCGGGGAACACTTGTACCAAGAGTCTAATCGACAATCATTCGTCTACCTCCGATGGAAGAGATGATTTGCTCTTCGCGAAATTATCGGCCCTGTTAATGGCGATAGCATCCAAGACAATCACATTGACACAACAAATATTGCTATATAATTGGCTGCATTCGCCATTAAGGCAAATATATTGACGTCAACTTCAACTACACGCACGAGCCAAAACAAAATTTCGCATTGAGAGGATTCAATTTTTCGATTACAAACTTATAATCCCAAATATAACCCTTCTCCTTCAGGTTCCGGGCTTTTCTTTTTTTTACTGTTCAGGATAGTCATCCATTATCAAAAAATCCAGTCAAGGTGAAAAATGAAATTTCAACATAACTTGTAACCAGGATATCCAGTGAATGACCTAGCTTTCCCACCATATCCTGCAAGCACAGAAATCTAATCAGAAGATAGGAAAATGAAACACTCATTGATATTTTCGCATTGCAAACCTCACTTAAAACTTGTTAAAATGAAATCCTATGATATGGGAATATTCCATAGCTACCTTTGATTGGAAGATAACCACCAATTGATCTAGGGACCAAAATCTTAAAAGTATTTTAAAATGTGAATTCAATGACAAAATATTCAATTAAGTGGTGAGAAAGAATAAATAGAAGTGTACGGTGGAACAAGCCTTACATTTCAAAATGATACGAAAATTGGTAAGGACGACAATCCAGTTGGGTCTCCTCTTACTCCCTGGGTACTACGTGTAAGATGCAAGATTCAAACAAATAAAAAATATACTCCAATAAGAGTTAAAAGGGGGAAAAGATACAAACACAGAAAAAATCAAGAGCAGGAAGAAAGGAAAGGGATCTTCACGGCTAAGTCCAATTTGTTAAAACCTTAGCCTTGCTCAGACAAGCGTTTTACTATCTCCTATGAACTTTTATGTTATTTCAATAAATTTGACTTAGCTACCACCCAGGTTACTAATGTGTTACTTGGAGAAAGAAAAAGAAAGAGTAACCACCACAACAGGACTACCGTCAACTTTATTTAGTATGGAGTTTTTTAATTTGATAGTTAAACAAATTCTAGTTTGCAGAATTCAAAAAATTAACCATGGACGAAGAGAGAGAAAGAGAGAGAGAGAGAGAGAGAAACTTACCAATTTGCCACATTAGTTCATAAGCATAAGTGATGAAGACATCATTATATACCTAAATCATCATCTGGATCCTCATCTGAATCTGGCATCTCATCATCTGAATCACAAAACTATATTATCTGACCTTGGCCTGTGTCCTCATCAGCATGCAATTTCACAGCTGAAACAAGTGTCTCCTCATTATTGTTCTCGTTGAGAGATCTTCGAACATCATAAATCTGTATGGGTTTACCATTTCCTGAAGCATAGAAAAGTACAACATAAAACAAAAGTCAAAACAGATACATGAAGAAATATCGAAAACATTTCCCCAATTATTAAAATGTAAAATTATGCAAAAGCTATTACTCATTTACTCGAAATAAAAAAATCAAATCGAGTATCCATCAATATTCAGTATACCCATACCTTGGTGCTCAAAAGGAAGCACAACCTTAGCCCTTTACATTCGCTCATTCTCTGATAGCTGTAGATTAAACTGCACCTGTTGAATGAAACATCAACCACATAACAGGTAAAGGTCATGCCAAAATTGAAGAACATCAAGGTATTTTCTTGCTGGCATGTTGTATTACAATACATGCATGTGTAAGCACAAGTTTTTCATTTCACATTTTGGCTCTTCTTCTAATATAAATCTTTGGAACCATTTTCTCTTAGCCAAAACCACTGCAGGAAAATTTATGTCTCGCATGCATAAGCAAGCTTGGAAGCATAAGTATACATGCATACATGACTGAGAGGGAGAGGGGAGAAAACTTGAAAGCATCCTCCAGAAACAAGATAAAGCTATACTACCAACTTTTGGCAGAAGGCATTCGTTAATTATTTCATCTTCAGTTGAAACAGATGCAAATTTGACGTCTGATAGCTCAACAAGTAATACTTCGCACTACAAACAGGTTTAAATAAATAATATATTTCTGTATAAAAATCAGTATAAAAAACCTCCGCAGAGAAGTAGAGAAGCAAAGATATCACCATAACGCGAACATGAAACTTTCCTTTCCTAAAATTCTGTTCAAGCAAAGAGGGGTTTTCCAAATCACCTCTGTGTCCAATTGTACAAGGTTCAATGCTAGCAACCATTGAGGACAAATACTCAAGAACAGCAGTGAACCTGACTTCATGG
>JAWDEX010000004.1:946272-957342 GCA_035221805.1 Trichilia hirta | reverse complement strand
TATTTGTTTTTAGGAACTCACATTCAAGACTGCTATGTTTACTTGTTTGAGAGACTAATGAATGTTGACTATAACTTTCTACCAAGTTTAAAGATTTAAAACATGTTAGGGTTGGTAATAATCAGAACACCCAATTCTTCTATGCAACCAGCGTGGTGAGATTACTAATACTATAAAAATTTTTCTTCAAACTTTAACAACATTAAAAGAAAATTATGGAAACAATCCTATCACATTATGGGAAATGGATAAAACATATTCTCATGTACAACTAAAAAAAGATAAAATAATAAGAGTCAAACCTATGAGATATAGTCAAGAAGATGGAGAAGAATTTGAAAAAGAAATAAGATGACTTTTGGAATTAAAATTAATAAGACTTAGTGAAGTCTTCATAGTAGTCCAGCTTTTTTGGTTAGAAATCATTTGGAAATAAAAGGAGGAAAAACTAGAATAGTTATAAATTATAAAGAATTAAATAAATATACCAAATTTGATGGGTATTTTTTACCACATTCAGACACATTCTTAACAAGTATTATAGGAAGAAAATACTTTTCTCAATTTAATTGTAAATTTGGAATTTTGCAGATAAAATTAATAGATAATTGTATTTCATTACCAGCATTTAGTATTCCACAAGAACAATATGAATGGTTAGTAATACCCTTTGGATTAAAAAATACACCTCCAATATACTGGAGAAGAATGGATTCTGTATTTAAGAACTATAAATTTTGTATAGTTTATGTTGACGACATTTTAATATACTCTGATGAAGAGAAAGGACATGAATATCATTTGAAGCTATTTGCAGAAATATGCAAAGAAAATGGAATTTTGTTATCTGAAAATGAAGCTGAATAAAGAAAAATAGAATAGAGTTTTTAGGATTAGTAATTGATAAAAATGGTTTAGAAATGCAACCACATATTAGTGAAAAAATCTATTTATTTCCTGATAAATTAGAATCGAAGGAACAAATTCAAGGGTTCTTAGAATGTTTAAATTATGCGGAAGGATTTATAGAAAATTCGGAAAAATTTAGACAATCTTTTCAAGAATTATTAAAAAAGAATAATAATAAAACTTGGACAGCCGAATTAAGTTTACAAGTTAATCAATTAAAAGAAAAATGTAAAGAATTATCTAGATTAAGTTTTCCAGGAGAAAATGATAATTTAATAAGAGAAACAGAAAATATACGAGTGGAGAGCAGTATTAAAAATAGAAGATGAACAGATATGCAGATATACGAGTGGAACATTTAAAGAAACAAAAATAAAATACCATAGTAATGAAAAAGAATTATTAGCAATCCAATGAGAAATTGATAAATTTAGTTTCTTTTTATTACTTAAAAAATTTAAGATTAAAATTGATAATAAACAAGTCAAAGGATTAATATTTAACAATCTACCCTTTTCACCGTAAAATAACAGGATATTTAGATGGCAAATATTTTTTGCTGAGTATAATTTTGATATCGAATATATAAAATGAACTGATAATTTTATTGCAGATTTCTTAAGCAGAGAATATAATGAAGAAATAGGTTGAAGAATTAGTTAAAGGATTTAAACTAATTGTAGATAGTCAGAATCTACTTGATGATGGACCGCAGCTTATAGATGAAGGAAATCGAAACATAATTCAAGGTTTAAATATTATTGATGATTGTCAAAATGAACTTAAGGAATTAGTTCCTGATAAGTCTATCAAAAATCTTTCAAGTCAAATCAGCTCAGTGCCGAATAATCCTTTGAAAAAATCTAAAGTTCAATGGACAAAATGCAAGCAATAAGCCCCAGAGAAATCTATAGAAACAATAGTTGATCGCCTAAAACTTATGTAGTCAATAAGCGCTCGTATGGCACTGACCAAGTGACGCAGGCGTCTTCACTCGAGCGATACAAAAGCAAAGAAGTAGGAAAGATTTGGCCGAATGAATCAAGTGACTCATTCAATCGAAGTGTGCTCACCGAATAGCCTTGAACGTTTGGCTGAACAAATTGCATAATTCATTTGACTGAATAAATGCTGAAATTTCTCCTGAAAGAAGCACCAGAATGTTTTTGGTCAAACGAATTTCGATTTGTTTGATCGAAGCACTCGACTTTCTAAAGAGAATTTCAAAGTTCAGTTAATTAACTTTATCCCTTCGTTCAATCTAATCGGTATTTATTTTTACGTTTTTATCCTTTAATTTTGTAATTGTTTTAATTTATACTTTACTGGCATATTTGTAATTGAATTTAGCCCTAATTTGTTAGTATAAGTAGGGTTCATTTTCGTAGATTTGTATCTTTTGTTCAATTTAATTCAAAATTTTCCTAAATGTGTTAAATATAGTGAGAAAAATTCTAATTGTGATCTTAAGGTTTTAATTAAAGAAAGTTATGTTTTGGGGTGTTAACGGCGTCGGAATGGTTATCTGGGAGTCCTGTTCAGTTAAAAATATAAACCAAGTTTGTAAGACTCCCTAAAACAATTATTAAAGGTCTAAGGTTTATGAAAGAGGGATGCTTTTCTTGGATCACATATAAGAGAGCTACAACGATTAGAATGATGCCAATTAAAGAGTAATGAAGACCCGAGAAAGGAGAAAAAAAAAAAAATCCTTCTTTGTGCTGCAAAAGAAAGAATTATAATTTTGTAGAAAAAAGAGTGTTCTTATGCTCTTGGCATAGGAAGTCTTGTGTTGTTTATACAGCAAAAGGTAAGGCGCTTATGGGTTATAGGTATTAAATGTCACGTTAAACTTATATTGTAATGTTTTCTTGGTTAAAAATATTCTTTTTCCTTATAAATAAAGGGTACCTTTAAAGTTTAGTTATAAATATATTTTAGTTCAAGTTAAATAAAAAAAATATTTACTTTTATCCCTAGTTGTCAATATCTTTTATTTTAATATTTTTTTTGTGCTCCATTGTAAAAATTAACTTTATTATTACGTAGATTATAAATCTTAAAATCTAATGATACTGATAAAAACTAAATTAATTACACAAAAAATGTCAAAAATTGATTAATAGGAATAAAGATTGATATTTTTTTTTTTGACTATAATGTCTAAAATATTATTTCAACTAAACTTTAAGAATTTAAATATTTTTTCTATAAATATTTTAAGGTAAAAATGTAAACAAATTATTTCATTCTAATTAATATAGTGAAATAGGCATTGATAAGTTAAAAGAATTTAATTTAAAATATTTTTGGATCAAAGAGATTACTTTATATATATTTAATAAAAAAGAATATTTTAATTAAAATATTATAACAATATAAATTGAATTTCTTTTTGATTTAAGGTGCAATTGAATAATCAATTATTTAAGCCTTAAATAATTGATTGTGTCCAGCACTCAATACATCTGGTAATAATGGATTGAGCTTTGGCTTGGATTTATGGTTGATTTTTATGTATCAATTAGGTTAAATACAATCATTTTAAGTGAAAGTGATGGGTGTTTAAGAAAAGTTTTGTTGAAAATGAATCTCTACTGCAAAAAATAAAAATAAAAATTATAATTCCTAAAATTTTGCCTTATGTTTCTTTCTTCTTACAAAATCATGCATTCCGCATCTTAGCAAGTGTTATGCAAATGGACAATTCTTAGTACTTTCTATTGCTATATATTACTCCAATACGAGGAAATAACAATAGTAATAAAAATATGTTTTCTAATAGCTCTTGACTTTAATCGAATAAGTCTTTGAATTTTAGAAAAAATTATAAATAAATAAACACATACTTTAATTTCTTCTTGGGAGCATGTACTTGTCATGAAAAAGTCTTTATTGAGGACCTATCTGTAACAAATAAACAAAATATGTACATATTTATTATTTTATCAAAATCTGAGAGCCTATCCGATAATATACTAACTTGTGCAAATTAATAACTGATAAAAGGGACAAGATCAAGTCATAGAATCCAATTTTGTAAGGATAAAGCACGTGCAGTTTTTGGGTTTGTTGTGTGGCGTCGATGTGAAGTGTCCAACGCTGACCTTTCTGTAAATTTGAGGAGTAGGAGATGGAATTTAGCCCTGGCGGGGGCCCACCTTCTTACCAAGTTCGCCGGTTCATTCTTCCTCAATTAATCACTCTTTATATTTTTATATTTAAAATTAATTGGGTTTTATTGGAGTACTCTCTTTTGTATTGTTACAATGACTACTCTCATAAATCATATTTAATCTCGCTACATAATATTATAAAAATTTTATGTAAAAGTAAAATAATATTTTTTATTAAAATATTTTTTAAAATTAATATATAATTATTATAAAATATAATTTTTTTAAAAATATTGTGGACAAAATTTTGAATTAAAATAAAATTAGTTGATAAATTGATATCAATTATTTTATTAATTTTTTACAATTTTGATAAATAATATTTTTAGGTACCGGTTAAAATTTTTATATTTAACAAGTTAGAATTAAAAAATATTCATTAATTATTATATTAAATTTAAAAATTACTATAAATAATAAATATAAGACCTTTAGTCATTGTTTTTAATAAAACTATCTTTCATTTTATTAATTAATAATATTGTATTATATTAATTTATACATAATAATTTTTTAAAAAATATATTATATTCATTAAATATTTTAATTATTATTCAAATTAAAATTCAATAAACTAGGTAAAAAAAATAAAAAATAAAAAATAAAAATGCATATGTGTCATGATTAGCTACACGTAGAATCATCTTAGTGGTGCGGGACCAACGGGCCTCTTTTCTCCAATTAACCTGCTTCTTCGATCTCCCTGCCTCTTTCTGTCTTGTCATCATTGTATTTTAGTCCTACATATCATCATATATTCGAACGACGGCTGGGATTGTCAGATCAGTTTAACCCATATTTGGGGTCATTGTCTGATGGACCTATTTACAATGATGACACTATCAACGGTTATGATTGAAGGGTTGACTAACTTGTCCACCGTTGGAACACAAGAATCTCCTTCTACCGCTGAGATTGGTGATAATATATGGTTCCAGGGCAGCTACATTTCTCTTTTTCATTCCTCAATTTCTCTGGGATGGAACAGTTGTGCTGAAGACGAGAACAAACAGAGCATTTAAGCTATCTTGAATCCGGTAAGTCTTCGAGACTTATCTGTTTTTGCTCTTCTTCTTCTTCTTCCAATTTAAGAGAGAAAAGTGCTCAATTATTTTTTTTTGTTTATTTTGATTGTGTTTCTGAACATGGTATTTAATCAAATTGTGAGATCTTTTAATATTTGTGTTTTTGGGTTACTGTTTATCCGAGGAAAGTTGATATTTTGGGGTTGATTTTGGTCAATATGTAATGAGTTCCTTATATATATGCTGTGACGTTTATGGGTAAAGTAATAAGTTCAATTGATATTTGGGATTCTGAGTTGTGTTTAAAATTAGTAAAGATGGATTTTTGTGGTAGTTTAGTTTCAAAGCATCTTAAATTTAGTTAGGGGATATTGAATTAGCTGGAAAGAGGAACAGTGCTATTTTGGCTATAAAATCTTATTTGGTATCTTCTGTTGATCACTGATTGAAAAATTGATGGTTAATTAGGGTTGATTTTTTAAGCTATTATCAGTTCACCTTTCACTGGAAAAGTTGGTTAGTATGACTTGGTAGAAAGGTTGCTTTGATGTCATCGGTAAAATTTGTGAGCACCGATTACGCCTTAGTAGCACCTCCTTTCCCCAAAGTTTTGATCCTGGGATGATTTATGCGAGGAAATCAGGGTCTTGAGTTCACATAGATCTTTGCTGAATAAGTAATATTGCAGTTAGTTGAGATTTGCTGTTGTGAATTTCTAATAAAGATTGTGACTTTGTTATATAATTTAGATAATTCATTTTCTTAGCTCATGTGTATTTGTATATTTTTTCCTATGATCTTAATTGAATATTTTATTGATAAATAATTTATTTTCCCAATTATATTTTGAACTCGTTTTGAATTTCTACAGGTTTTTTCTGATCTTATATGAAATTCCAAGTTCATTGAGGTTGGATCTAGTACTTGAGAAAAGGATTTCAAAATGGATCTTAAAGATGTACTATGCACAGACAACTGGGCAAAGTCTCCTTCCGCTGCAAATGAAATATCAAAAGGTATCTCATCCGATAACCCATCTTTTGCTGATTTCGATGCACAACAGCATCAACAGAGGTGGAAAGATGCCTCCATGTTAGATTATGGCGTAAGGGTTGATCCACCCTTCCAAGAATTCAACCGGCCACCTCAAACCCAATCTTCCCTTCCTTGTGAACCTAGTAACCAAATTAAGTTTCCAATTCCAGTGAATGAGACACTCCAAACCAATAAAGTGCAAGATTGGGATCTAAAAGCAACGCTAAACAATCTTTCATTTTTGGAGCAGAAGATTCATCAACTACAGGATTTAGTGCATTTGATTGTGGGCCGGAGATGCCAAATTTTGGGACGACCAGATGAACTTGTAGCTCAGCAACAACAACTCATTACTGCTGATCTTACTTCAATTATAGTTCAACTGATCTCTGCAGCAGGTAGTCTTCTCCCATCTGTGAAGCATACCCTTTCTGCAGCTAATCCTTTGATTGGGCAGTTTGGGCTGCTTGGCAGCATTCCCTTTCCTAGTGGGGCAGGCTTAAGTGGTGGCATTCAGCCACAAAACAGTTGTGGTAAAAGAGTTTTTAATCAGTCAAACCAAATTGATCTAGTTAGTAATGGTGGAGTTCAACAAAACCACTCTGTTGAAAAACATGAGTTAAAAGATGAAGAAGATGTTGATGAGGGAGAGAACCTTCCACCTGGTTCCTATGAGATCTTACAACTAGAAAGAGAAGAAATCCTTGCACCTCACACTCACTTCTGCACGATATGTGGGAAAGGATTCAAGAGGGATGCTAATTTGCGAATGCACATGAGAGGGCACGGAGATGAGTATAAAACCCCGGCAGCACTTGCCAAACCTCACAGGGAATCTGTCTCTGAACCGTTGCTTATTAAGAGGTATTCCTGCCCTTATAGTGGTTGTAAGCGGAACAAAGATCACAAAAAGTTTCTGCCTTTGAAGACTATTCTGTGTGTCAAAAACCATTACAAGAGGACTCATTGTGATAAAAGCTATGTTTGTAGCAGATGCAACACCAAGAAATTCTCGGTTCTTGCTGATCTTAAAACTCACGAAAAGCACTGTGGAAAGGATAAATGGCTTTGCTCCTGTGGTACGACATTCTCCAGGAAAGACAAGCTGTTTGGACACATTGCACTGTTCCAAGGACACACTCCAGCCATTCTTCTTGATGAAACTAGCAAGGGGCTGGGAGGGCCGTCTGATAGAAGAGAAGGTAACGAAGCAACAAGTAAGATTGGAAGTATTAATTTCAACTTTGCTTCCAATGTTCCTAGTGGAACTGGAGTTGTAAACGATATCGAGGCCAAAACGAATGCTGATGATCCAGCTAGTTATTTCTCGCCATTGAACTTTGATACATGCAATTTTGATGGATTTCATGAGTTCCCTCGACCCCCATTTGATGATTCGGAGACTACATTCTCTTTTCTTATTCCAGGGTCCTGTAATTACGTTCAAAAAACTGGAGGAAAGTCCAGTTAGACTAGTCTCAAATGATGTTTCTATGTTCGGATTTACGCTTGAATTCGGTGCTCCGGGATTCTAATTTATGTCATATTGGTAATGTTCTTGTAATATGTTCATCTTGAATTAAACGTCGTTCATTAACACGAGTGTTCATAATTGAACAACTTCAAGGCAACTGATTATTGAGGTTGTCCTGATATAATTAATAATTCTCCTGCTGAAGCTGAACTTTAACTGTTGCAGAGCAATGACCTAGTGGCTCTCTGAATGACACAGGTTATTCATAGTATAATACTATTCTCCAGGAATGTAGCCAGTACTAGTCTTTTATTGAAGTATAAATAAAAAAATTAGTAATTTATATAATCAGTAAACTATCTATAAATATTTAGTAATTAAAATAAAATTACTAACGAAGTGGTGTGAAATTTCAATGCAAGAAAGAAACATGATTGTCGAACGAATGACAGATTGCCACATTCAACAGGAAAGTACATCATGGAACAAACTCTATTCCAATTTCCAAGCATAGTATGATTTCACTATAGCAGAACTACAATAACATGCAAAGTTGATTTATCTGATTGAACTGATGTGTGCATATAATGAGACTTGTGCAGCAGAATGAGCTTCAGACCCTTTGCATTATAGCGACTAACGCGGCTGTAGTTGTTCCTCAAAACTATGTCGTCCAAGACCAAGTAAGTCATCTAGGAGAGCTATCTGCCCACAAAAAATCTCTTAGAGAAGTGGTTCACCGGACTTTCTCGGAATTCCTGAGCTGTCTCACGGATTAAACCCTGAAATAAACAACTAATGACGTTTTATATCATCATCCCATATAGTGAGAGTAAGAGAAAGAGAAAAATTATGTAACCTCTACCATGGCTTTGATCATCATTGTGACTGTTGATATGTGACACAAATTTCATTCCTTTTGTACTTTCAGTGAAGGTATTTTTGTACATTTCGCAACTAAAGTTTTAGTATATAGAATCCCTTAAATTATTTTTGTAAAAGATGAAGAGAGAGTGAGATTTGAGAGGGTGAGAGCAAATTTGTAATCACTCTTTCATTATAGTGAATTATTTTTCATCTCGTACCTGAGTTTTTTTTCGAATTGTGTTTTTCTTGTAAAATCTTCATGCACTTGATTTATATCTTATTTGTCTTTGTATTCTTTGTATTTTTTGCATTCCATATTTCATAAATCTTAGGAAGATTCTCAACAAACTAGTATCAGACACTTTTCAAGCATGTGAACGATTTTTATCAGAATGAGAATGAGATTTGGAGCTCATTTAAAGTTGAATTGTTTTGGTTTTCGGATATTTTGTTCATGAGACATAACTCCATATTCTGAATGATGGATATTGTAAATCAAGCACACAAAGGCAGTCATTTAGTGATAAAAAAGGGTAAAGAAGTTGTTTTTCAAGTTTGTGATAGTTTTTATTAGAAAGAGGTTTGAAAATTGTCTATTGTTGAATCATTTTGGGTTTTAAGTATGTTGTACTTTCAATGTGACTCCACATGCTTTTGGTGTCAACTTAAATCCAGGCACGTTAAGGTCGTCATTTGGGAACAAAAATAGTAGAGAAGTTATTTTTCAAATTATGAATAGTTTTCATTAGAATGAGATCTAAAGTGTGTTTACCATTGGATCATTCTAGTTTTTGTATTTTTTATTCACTAGATATGTCCCTACATTTTGAACAGTGTATATTAGAATCCAATGACATTAATGCAGTTGTTTAGGCCTGTGGATAGTGCCATAAATGGGGAACAATTTTTATCTAAAACATGATTTAAAGCTCAGTTTAATGGCATTTACTTTAAGGTTTTGATTGAGAAGTTCAATGGTATAACAAGTTTTGCAATAGAGTAGATCAAAATGATAGTGGTATTAACAAGAAAAGGTACCAAGAAAGCGTTACAAAAAAAAGAAGAAAGAACATATGACAGATACAAAATGGGAAGATATGGATAAAAAAGCCCTCATCATTCCAGTTAGCATTAATGTCAAATATACTCTGAGAAATATTAGAAGAAAAGACAGTAGGAAAAGCGTAATAGAAGTTAAAGGATAAGACTAGAGTTGTCTTTAGAAAAGATTAAGTCAAGCTTAGAGACAAAAGAAAAGGTAGACAAAAATTTGATAATTGCTAAGGTTGTTAGATTGTTTGTAAATAGAGGAAGAACTAAAGTGATGGGTTCAAATTTAAGAAAGTTTAAGTCTAAATCTAGACATAAAAATTTGACATGCAATTATTGTAAGAACAGACATATTAAAGCCTTCCGCCTCAAGTGGAAGAATAAATAGAAAGAAGACGATAATCAGCCAAAGTTAGAAGCAACAAACATTGCAAATGACGATATAAGTAAGCTACTATGTGTTAATGATGCTAAACACAATTTTAAAATAAGTTGGGTTATAGATACAAGTACCTCATAATATTTATCTCTTAACAGAGAGTGGCCATTAAACTATAAGCTGTTTAATGGAGGTTTATTTCTTGGTAATGATCACGTTTGTAAGGTGGTTAATATAATCATAGTGCAAACCAAGATGCATGATATATAACGCCTATTTTTCTAAAATACCCTAAAATTCATTTTAGGTGCAATTGCATGATATTACATCATTCATCCTATATGCATGGTATCATAGTTACAATGTTTTGAAAATTTTAATTTTGTGATTTAGCATTATTTCTTTTTATTTAAAGAAATTTTATATAGTATAGGATTTTATTGATAATTAGATTGTAGGCTTCAAATTATGTTAGGTTTAATACTTTGAGAACTTTGAGAAAGAAATAAAATTAATTTGGATTAGAGTTCAAGTTAAAAATTAGGCTTGAATGAGATTTAGGATTATAAGTTAATTTTAAGCCCAATAACTTTGTTAATCCAATGGTTTGTTTAGGCCCATGAATTTTGTTTAAGCTTAATTAGAAAATTTAAGCTCATTTATTTCTTTAAATCATAGCCATATTTTACTGCCCTCTATTTGTCTAATAAGTTGGTTTAATTTTGACCATATATTTAGCTTAACTGTAAGCTTAATTTTAGTCATGCAAATGAAAAATAAGGTGGCATAAAAGTGACCATTGGATATGCAAGATGTAATCTAGGCCATCCATTATTTTTAAATTAATTAAAAAAATTAAAAAATCAACTTTTTCCAAATTGAAACCAATTGAAAACTGTGAGATTTGGAAGGGAGAAGGGGATAGAGAAAAAGAAAGAAAAAAGAAAGAAAGAAATGTAGAAAGATAAAGGAAACTTTTATAAGTTTTATTTATTGTTTTTATTTTTACAGTTTTGTTATCAATTTAGTTATAGTATTGTGAGAATTTAAATTTTTATGTTAGGGTATCGGTAAAAAATTAATATATAAATTGATTTGATATATGTATTTAATGATTAAAATATTGGTGGAAGATTATGAATTGTGAAATAGTCG
>JAWDEX010000004.1:935842-946172 GCA_035221805.1 Trichilia hirta | reverse complement strand
TGCACATGAGAGGGCATGGGGATGAGTATAAAACCCCAGCAGCACTTGCAAAACCTCACAAGGAATCAGGCTCTGAACCAATGCTTATTAAGAGGTATTCCTGCCCTTATTCTGGTTGTAAGCGGAACAAGGATCACAAAAAGTTTCAGCCTTTGAAGACTATTCTGTGTGTCAAAAACCATTACAAGAGGACTCATTGTGATAAAAGCTACGTTTGCGGCAGATGCAACACCAAGAAATTCTCGGTTATTGCTGATCTTAAAACTCACGAAAAGCACTGTGGCAAGGATAAATGGCTTTGCTCCTGTGGTACAACATTCTCAAGGAAAGACAAGCTGTTTGGACACATTGCACTGTTCCAGGGACACACTCCAGCCATTCCTCTTGATGAAACTAGCAAAGGACTGGCAGGGCCATCTGATAGAAGAGAAGGTAACGAAGCAACAAGTAAGATTGGAAATATTAATTTCGACTTTGCTTCCAATGTTCCTAGTGGAATTGGAGTTCAAAATGATATGGAAGCCAAAATGAATGCTGATGATCCAGCTGGCTATTTCTCGCCATTGAACTTCGATACATGTAATTTCGATGGATTTCATGAGTTCCCTCGACCTCCATTCGATGATTCGGAGACTGCATTCCCTTTCGTTTTTCGGGGGTCCTGTAATTACATTCAGAAAACTGGAGGGGACTCGAATTAGAATAGTCTCAAATGATGTTTTTAAGTTCAAATTTATGCTTGAATTCGTTACTCCAGGATTCTAATTTAAGTTATATTGGTAATGTTCTTGTAATATGTTCGTCTTGAATAAAATGTTGTTCATTAATTCTTGAGTGCTCACAATTGAACTTCTTTAAGATACTTAAATGAAATATGATTATTCCTGATATAATTACTACTTCTCCTGCTGAAGCTGAACTGTCGCAGAACAATGACCATATGGCTGTCTGAAAGACGGGTTATTCATAGGATAATACTATTTACAGGAATGTAGCTAGTACTAATTTTTTACTGAGGTATATAAAAAAGAAAATTATTAATTTATATCATCAGTAAACTATCTATAAATATTTCGTAATTAAAATAAAATTAATAATGAATTGGTCAATGGAATTTCAATGCAAGCAAGGAACATGATCTCAAATGATTAACATATTTCCCTATTCAACAGGAAAGCACACCATGAAACACCCTATTCCAATTTCCAAGCATCATATGATTTCAATGTATCAGAACTACAATAATATGCAGAGTTGATTATCTGATTGAACTGATGTGTGCATTATAATGAGAGTTGTGCAGCAGAATGAGCTTCAGACCCTTTGCACTCTCTCCTGCTTTTGATGGCTTCTTCAAATGACCAATGCGGCTATACTTGTCCCTCAAAACTATATCATCTAAGTAAGACCAAGTACGTCCTCGAGGAGAGCTATCTGCCCACAAAAACCTCTCAGAGAAGGGGTTCACCAGACATTCTCGGAATTCCTGAGCTGTCTCACAGATTACACCCTGAAATATAGACAATATCAATGAACTTTGATATCATTATCCCATGTTAGTAGGAGAGAGAAAAAGTGTGTTACCTCTGCCATGGCTTTGATCTTCATTGTGACATTGTTACTAAGCACGACGAGTTGTCCATCATTCTTCATTTTTCTAAATAGTAGACAACAGTCTAGGATATGATCTTCTGCTGTCGGCGAAACAATTTCTGTCAAACTTGTACGAGACACAAATGGTTTCCAGCTAGTAGTCCCATAGGAGAAACTCCCGCTTCCTTTGCTTAATTGAGACCGAGGAGTAGCAGGAGGGGTTGGCGCAATTGACCTTTCCTCCTCTACTGAGCTCTGGATGTGAATCCACCCCTTTGTTTTCACCATACACTCTTCAATCCAATCCAATGATGAAGAAATCTCTGATGTTCTGAACAGACTTCGTCGTTTCATACAATCCAGCTCTCTTATGACTGCATCAAGAGAGAAGGGGCTCATATTTTTCAGTTAAAATTACTACTTGACAGTTATAATTGACAAGTTAAATCAGAAAAAATGAGATGACTATGTTTTTAATTTGCTTACCCATTCTCGGAATGATTAATTGAGTCCCTTTTAGACCTTGTAAAAGCTGTAATGACTTCCTTGATTCCTTGTCTAAAAGAGTAGTAATATCCACTACCATTGTCCAGCATCTCCTTCCTTTGCTGACGGCTGAGGAATTAGAGGCCTTCCTTGTTTGTGTAAAATTGACAGAATTGCTGCTTCTCTTTGCCTGTTGAAATTTTGCCTGTTTGTGTAAAACTTCAAGTAGAGGTTGAAATGGCACCCTTTCCACTCTGTTCTTCATTAGTACTCTCTCCTGTTCCAATCTCACTTGACCTCTAGAGATGTCTCTCGCTAACTTCTGCTCTCGGAGAACTTTAGGTGTCTGGTTCTCTTTGTCCGAAGCTATGGTCAGTTCTTCTACCTGTGTATTGGGGCTACAAGAAAACTTTGATGAGCCTGATCTGGAGTGCTTAAGTTCTTGTAGCTTACCTTTTCTTTTAAAGGACTTCATTAACAGACTATCTGGCGTGAAATTCTCCTTGTTTGGAGTGAAGGTTTCTTCTTCCATTCCCTCTAAACCAGAAATAGGTATCTCCAACATTGAATCTTTTTCCTTTTTATCCTTTTGGGGAGATTCTACATAACAATTATTGCAATCCCCTTTTATCTGTCCTCTGCTTCTGCTTGTCTGAATCTGAAGAACACTAGCTGGTTTACCTCTTCTTGTCCAAATGCTATGCATGCTAGATATTTTACTGGATCTTGGTGGAGAATTTTCTGAGTTTTCTAAGAGTCCTTCAGAGCCATAGAGAGACTGTGGAGTCTGGTATATTTTACTATCTCCAATTTCTGAAAGTACTTCTCCACAAGGCAAAGATGAGTTCACAGATTCTGCTTCAAGAAGCATAGAATTAAAGCTTTGGGTTTCCTTCAGTACATGGCCTTGCCTTAATGCATTCTGATTTTCAGCTTCTTCATGCATTTCTGCTGCTGGGAAGCAATTTTCTTCATCAAAACATTGGTAATTCTGGTTCATCATTAATTTTAGGTTTTGGTCGACATAAGAGTTATCTTTGTTTCCTGTCTCAGATAGTGGTTGCCAAGCAGCAAGAGACTGCTCCAAAGACAAGTTCTTAGATTCTCTAATGAGAGGTCCGGACCAAATCTGTGAATCATCGCTCAATTCTTCGTTGTCTTTTTGCAAAGTGCTTCGGCTTTCCATTTCTTGAAGTATTTTCCCTTCTTTCGCATGACATGGTGAAGACAAGCTCATTATAGCCTCGGAATTTTTCTCTGCTCTTTTCAAAAGACCATCGTGATTTTCTCCTTCAGATATGATATGTTTAAGAGAATCAAGCCCTGGAATCCAATTATCTTTGTCAAGTTGCTGCTCGTCAGAGACTGAAATATTAACCCCAACAGGCAAAGACAGGTCCACTGATTCTACTCCAGAAGAAGGGATTTCTTTCTTTAGAATTAACCCCGCATCCTCATCAGAAAACAGCGAAACAATGCCCTCCAAAATCAAATCCAAAGACTGAATTGCATTATCTTCAGTTGGAGAAGAAATCTCACCCTGTAAAAGGAGAGGAAAAAAAAAGTCAACAAACTTTTTCGATGAACCACTCACTGTCTCAACTGTAAGTACTCTCACCTGACATGTTTCTCCTTGTCTCTCCACCACCCATGATTCTTTCCCGTCAGTTTGATTAATTTCAATTAACGTAGAGTTCACACCCTACAAGAATCCATCCAAAAAAGAAGAGGAAAGAACAATGAATATTTCAGCAAACACTTCAACCCAAAATTTAAGAGTCTAATTAATCTGCACGACTCTTTCAAACATCTCTTCTCACCTGACATGTCTTTTCTTCTTTTGCTTCTACTGCCAATAAATGTTGTACTTCAGTTTTTCCATTGTGAGTCGACACGGAATTCCCGCCCTTCACAATGCCAACAAAAAGAAATTAACAAAACTGCAACGAAGAACATTTTTTAGCAAGCAACTTCAACTAATTAACTTCATCCATAATCAATCATCAAAAAATGTCTTTTCTCAATTGACACAGGATTCTCATAGTAGATACATTATAGAATAGACAAAATCTATGGTGCTGAGACTAAGACAGTAGACTTTTACAACTAAAATAACATAGGAAAGCACGAAAACATCGAAGGAAATTCAATTCAGAAACATCATTTGGATATTCTACATTTTCATGACAAAGCCATTAATTCTCACCTGATGTATTTCGGCTTCATTTTCTTCTTCAAGCGATTGATTTTCAACTTCTTTCAGTTCTGTCATGGACATGTCCAATGGCGAAATAAATGGGTTATCCATGTCGTAAGCCTGACTCAAGGGAACCCAATGCAGCCTATAAACCCTAGTTGAGCCCCCAATCTTTATAGTATCACCTTCATTCATCTCCACAGGAACTCCTGGTTCAATCCTTGTTTCTGAAACCCAGGTGCCATGTACTGCAAACATCCAAGAAATTGACAAAGAAATCAAGAAGAACCCATTAAAACACAACACGCCAGAAAAAATAAAAAAAAAATAAAAACATTTAGCTTGCATTATTTTATTTCGGTTAAACCCCAAGAACTTGTTGACCCATAAGAAAATCGATGAGAATCACATAAGAACAAATTATCTCAAGATCCAGTGAAATCCAAATAAGAAAGCCCAAAATGTTCTCGATAAACAAAAACCGAAAAACAAAATGTTCTAGATAAATTAATTTCAAGAAGAAAAAGGAGAAAAGAGCCGTTACCAGATGATAAATCGATGACAGAGAGCTTCTTTGAAGAGGTCTTTGTTTGAATCTGAACATGAAATCTGCTGATACTAGGGTGAGTTAACATTATGTGGCAATCAGGGTGTCGACCAACGATCAAGATTTCCACACTATTTTCTTGATCTGGCTTTTCTTCGTTTTCAAGGGACGTCATCGATTGTGGTGACGGTGGCTTGTTGATAAGGAACATATTCTTTAGAATTGCACCGTTTTTTATGACTGTAAAAACTGGAATTTTCATCTCTAGTTCTTCTTCTTCGGGCTTTCCCTCTTTCTTTTCTGCCATTTTAGAGCTGAGATTTCGCTCTTTCTTGATCTTCGTTTCGATTTTGACACAGACTATTTTTTATAAGTTTACTTAACTGGTGGGGTTCCCATTTTGAATATTTGAATCAGTGACCGTTGCCGTTTACCTTCAACCGGTGTTTTTTCCCCCTTGGTTTGCAATCGCCAAGGATATTTAGTATTTTATTTATTTCTTGAAATTTGAATTATGTACGGACAAAACAAGCCCTAATTTTTAAACAATTAAATATATTAATATACCCAATAAAATAGATCACTTTTTATTAAGCAAAATATTTTTGAATTTAACTAAAATTTTAGGCCTATTTTTTATTTTAGCCCACACACAAAATTTTTTGTTTTAACAGTTATAACATGCCTTAAATGGACAGTACTTTTCACACTAGGCCTAATTTGTTATTTAACCAACAAAATTGACATTTATAACCAACAAATTTTTCTTCTTTGCTACAGAGACATTTGGCATATGAATGTTTAAAAATATTACATCTAACTATACTTAAAATTTTATTGAAAGAAAAATTGCTTAATCATATGCTTTATAAAAACTTGACTTGAAATTATTGTAATAGCTACCATGAAAATTAATTACACCCAACTATAAATTAGGGTCCTTTTGATACTGTTGTGAAATAAAAATTTTGAAAGTCAAATATTAATATAAAAATATATTTAATTTATAAAAAATTAATATTATCACACTTATTAATTTTGTTTTTCAAGTCCATCACAATTATCGTAATATTAAATGCATCTTTAGTAATTTGCTATAATGGAAACACTAATTTTATTTAATTAATACTTTAAATTATGAGGCATCATATCCTAATCGATCAAGTAAATATAAATTTGGTGTATATTTAATTCATTTTGCATTCAAAAAAGTCTAGGGAAATCAGATCAGAGAAAGTAAAAAAAAATAAAATAAAATAAAAGGAAGAAAAAGGAATAGTAGTGTTCAAGAAGGTAAGGAAAATAGAAGAAAAAGGAAAATAGAAAGAGGTAGGGTGCAATAAATTTTGGTTAGAGTTATTTCTAGCAATGCAGTAGCCATCAATAAGTGTTAGATCTAAGAAATACTATAAATATATGTATGTATGTTCACACAAACACACACACACACACACATAAAGAGAGAGAGAGAGAGAGGGAGGGAGGGAGGGAGGGGAGTATCCATAACATGATATCTATTAGATTCGAGGTGGCAAAGGTGTTAGTTGTAATTGGACTAACTAGCGACAATTAAAAGCCCAGCACGACACAATTCATTTGTCTTATCAGGCTCACATGCTTAGCTGAAATTCTTAGCCTAATCTGGTATGACTAGGGCTTAAGCTAAGCCTATCATAGAGGGTTATGGTAGGTACAAGTGAGGTACAAGTGACATACCAATTTTGTAAGCACGAAGAGTTAATTGTAGTAAAGTAATAATACCTTGAAAAAAATTCCAAAGTGTCTAACAATGATTTACAAAGTTGAATCTACAATGTAACAACAATGCAAAATTGTTTTGAACTATTACAACTACTTAAATTATGTTACGATTTTATAGCTATCTATACAATAAGTTAATATGTTAATTGATGAAATGAAATGCTAAGGATCCAGCATTTATCTATTGGGGATTACTATTTGAATTCAAGAATGACTTTGGTCATGAATGTTAATTAATCCTATTGTCACCTTAATGCTCCCTCAAGTTAATAAGGTTATGCTTAAATTAATAATGTTTATTCGTTAATTTCTCATTAATTAATTTAAGCTTATTAAGAATTATAATTAATTGAAGTAACATCATAAACAATTAGAAGATATTTTTATTCTTAATTATTTATATTTAAATTCCTATTGCTCAATTTATACTTTTTCGTTAGTACTTACATAAATCCTAAAATTATTCCTATAATGATTAATCATAGAAAGAATAAATTAATATAGAAGATTAATAAATTAATATAGAAAAATAAATCATGCCATCCATTAATAGGTTGGGTTTAAACATTAAAACTATTCAAGAGCTCATAGAAGTCGAAACCAAATAAGTCAGAACCCTTAACCCTATCTAGGTATTTGGCTACTCATAAAAAAAATTAACACAATTAACTCAAATAAGCAAATGCCTAAATCCAAAAAAGGGAAGAAAATAAAATCAGACACAAGATGATCCTCCATTCTTTTAGTCTTTAGTAGCTAGCCTCTGTTATGTCCCCCATTCTTTTCACTAAGTCTTCTTTTTATAATTTAAGGCAAAACTTAGATCTCATTATAAAATACTAGCATACAAGGCTCCCTAATTCAAGTAATTCAACTTGCATACCAAGAATCTAAGCATTGAGTATAAAATAGATAAATTTAAAATAAGTTTGGAAACAAACCTTTATGTTCAAATTTTTCAGATTTTGAACCAGCCAAATAAAGTTTTAGAGAATCAAATTAAACTCTCCTTTATTGATTGATGCCTTTGCCTTCCACATCTCTTGTTTGGCTCTACAAGAATTCAACCAAAATTCCTTTTGATTGAATTAGAATTTTTAGCAAACCCTAGGTTTCTAACAATTTATAAATCAATTTCAACACTTGAAATTGATTGTTCAAGTATGTAGATCACATCTAGACACCTTAAAAATACTTTTTTAGTGATCAAAAAGATAAAAACTTGATCACACTTTAGGTATAAGAAAAAAATGTCTAGGGAAGAAGAAAGGTTCAAATTTTGTTCTCTTTTCATTTCTTAAAATAAAAATAATCAATAATATCTTTTTATATTTTTAATAATTAATTAACAATTAATTATATAAATTATATGAAAAACATTAATTCCAAGTGTGTGATCCAAAATGAGACACATCTCATATATCTTAACTATCTATGGGTAAATAAATGTAAAGTTAAGATTATACCACTTGTGAAGCTTTCATTTGTTAGGATGAAATGCTTAACTTATAACCACTTATATCATACATAAGCTTAAATTAATCAATCATATTGCTTTAACTTTATATATTAAAGTATTGCATAATCTAAATAGAAAAAATCAAAGGCAATTTATGGCAAGACTCAATAGATTTACCGTATGGCTAGTAGTAGACATAATTCTCAAACTAACCTTCTTAGTTTATTCTATTTAATTAATCTTTAACAAGATTAATTAAATATGTCTATAGATTAATATTAACACCTAGCTATGCAATATGACTCTTGAATTATAATGATGAATAAAACTTCGACTAATAAACCTATCCATTATTAGTTACATGTAATTCAATCCTTCTATAACATAATGCTTCGATCAAATCAAGGGTATGCTAATATTATCAAACTCTTTTAGATTCAATACTATGCATAATGAATATTAGATAATGACTTTATTAATACACTTCTCAATCAAACATAATATATTACCTTGGTCAAGAATTTCATGAGTCAAATTTGTATTATTTACATAGAGCATTCTATCTTAAATACTAAGATTGACGAATCCTTACTTGAACATTCATATATTTTCATAAATGTGTTACCATACCCAATAACTATTATCACAAGCCTTAAGACAGACTTGCTCTGAGTATTATCAAAGCATGATAATTCATCTACAAGATAACTATAATGCTATTAAGTCTAAGGATTATTTATATAATTGATATGATAATTATCTAATTGAGGATTAAGTGTAATTAGTATTCGGATAAATTATGTGAGTCTATTTAGTAAGCTTATAATTAACCAATGAGCACCTATATGCTTTTTTTAATATCACTATACAAGTAATCTATGAGATCAATTATCCTCTGTCATATATAGAGTAAGGCTAGTATATACTAGTCTGCTTGATACTATAAATATCCTAATTTATAATTTTATAACTAGAAATATTTAGTAATGATACTATTAAACTTATAAATATGAACTCATCATAATAATGTGTATTGCATATATTTTATATATTTTATCATAATATGTAAATCAAATATACATATAAATATGATAAAAACTAATATAAAATAAAATACTCATTTTATTAATCATATAATTTATAAGAGATATATAAAATTACGATTATAGATCATATCGTGATTGGATTTTAGGGCATATATTTTTTTCACTCTCCTACTTATACTTAAAGCCAATTACCTCTATGACAAAGACCTATTTTTTCAAAATATTCTTTGTGCATCTTTTGAGATAAGACTTCTATGAATGGATCTGTTATATTATGATATGATGGCATTTTTTTAATACAGATATCTTCTCGAGTAATAATCGTACAAATAATATGAAATCTTCGTAAAATGTATTTGAATTTTTGGTGAGACCTAAGTTTTTTAGCTTGTACTATCACCCTATTATTATTACAATATAGTGAAATTAGATCAAAAATTGTAGAAATCACACTACTGCTAAAGAGGATGTTTGTATAAAAAAGTTTAGTAATAAACTTCTTTATGCAAACACCCTTCTTAATAGCTTTTAAAGCTGTTATATATTTTATTTTTGTGGTAAAATCTACAGTAACTTTCTATTTAGAACTTTTTTGGCTTACTACTCTATCATTTAATATAAACACATATCTTGAAGTAGATTTACTATCATTTTTATCTGATAAAAAACTTAAGCCAATATATCTCTTAAGTACTAAGTCATGTCTTTTATATATCAAAAATAGTTCTTTAGTTCTTCTTAGGTACTTAAGAATCATTTATATAACTTTTCAGTGACCTTTACCTGGATTAGCATAATACTTACTCATAACAATTAGAGCATAAGTCATATTAGGCTTTATATATAGTATAACATACATGATAGATTTAATTGCTGAAACATATGGTATCCTACTCATGTATTTTTTCTTTGATTGTATTTTAAAAGATGTATCTTTAGAGAGATTAACTCTATGACACATTTGTAAGTATCATCTTTTAGAGTTTTTCATACTAAATCTCTTTAGTGCTTTATTTATTAATTCATAATTTAATTGTTATACCCAAGTGTTTACGTCGTCTAAAATTTGAACATAAAAAATAGAGTCACAATCTATCCAAATAATGGTATGATAGATCACCTAAAAAATTTAGATTTCAAGTTTGGGGGGTTGATTAAGTGTAAGGAAGGTGTTAGGCACCCTACAACTTTCGTAAAAATCGATTACCAAAAATATTGATCTTGAATTTTAATTTTTCAAT
>JAWDEX010000004.1:853001-865227 GCA_035221805.1 Trichilia hirta | reverse complement strand
TGAATTAAAAGATAAATAAATATTTATTTAGGTCCTTTTTACATAATTTGATTATTCCAAATTTAGTTCAAGTATATAATATTTGTTTAATGGTTAAGATTTCTCACTTTTGCTAAGATCAAAAATAAAAGCCAAGGCTTCCTCCCATTAGTGATTGGTCAAGCTTCCTAGGGCATATGAATAGTTCTAATTGAAGAGGTTTCAAACCTTTGAGACTTGTTTTTGTCAAATCAACTAGCTTAAAGTAGGAAGAATCCTTTCCTAAGCTTGTTTTTCATATACATGTATCCATATATATTCAACGAAAATATAAGATACTTGTAGATTATCTATGTTCTTGCATGTATTTATCTTAAGAATTTCTGTTTCAATTTTATTTACGGCCCAAGTGAATACTTCGCATCATTCTTCCTACTTCTGTTAGACAATGATCGTTGTGGTGTGGCTAATTTCAATCTCATCGCTATGTACCCCAACTTCCTGCCTTCTCAAGACCTCTGTATCTCTGTTGAAATTCTTAATGTAATTATTCTTTAATAAAACATTAATCTGATACCTTAAGCCATAGCAACCATTCGTAATGCCTATAATCCCTATGCTAGGCACATACTTTAGAACGATCTCATTCATCATGTGAAATAGCCACCTTCTTTGGGGGCAGTAGGACCCTTCGGCCTTTAATCTTTTAGTAAATTTCTGCTAATATTTTGTTAAAGGGGAGGTAACTTCCTCCCTTTGTAACTCATTAGACTTCTGTGCCCTTCCTTTCTTTAGAAGGAGAGGAAGGTTTTCCCATGATAGAGGCGGTAATCACGATCTATTTTTGAGATCCTATCCTTCTAAGCAATGTGGCCTTTTCTTTTAGGTCAACCTCGAGTCTCGCCCTTTCTTCAGCTTATTCAGACCCCAGATTTCATTTCTTATCTCTTTCTTCCTATCACTTATCATCTCTTATGGTCCACAGCTCTCTTTTCTCTTCTTATCTCTTTCTCAAGAACAATTGCTTTCTAAGATTTCTTGTAAGCTACCTTATAACTACTCACACCATAGCTCACAGAGTCTTAGCCCCTTTTCCAATCCTTTGAGAGCCTCGAATTTGTTAAAATCTCCTCACTTTATGACTTGAGAATGATACTTCCTTATGAATTTCATAAACTCTCGGTTTCCCCTTGCATGATTGTGTTTAGAATACCTAAATCTTGGGAAGGCATACAAGCCCCAATGCTTCACGTACTCCTTACATAACTATTGAGAAGAAGTAATTTCTCTAGGTGGGAGGTTCTTATACCATACCCTAGCCTGTCCCTTCGAAGTAAGAGAAAACAGCTTGCACATTTCTTTCTCTCATAAGCTTTACATATCTATTAATATGCAGCATCCGGTGGTCTTTCCAATGTGAGTCTCCATCTTTGGCATCTAAAACCTCTTAGGTTACTATAGATCTAGGATATCCAGGGATAAGAGGGTTTGAGCTCAAATTTGAACATATGGTGTTCATTATTTGTGTGAAATTCTAACTCCTTTTGCCTCCTCTTAAGTTCTTCGGTTTGGCTCAGAACTGATGCATGCCCATCAAATCTTCTTCTCCCTCGAACTCCCTACGTTTCTCGTTAATTTTTGCCATTTCTTGACCTTTTAATTCTTCTTCCTCCTCTTATGCTTTGTTAAGATGTGGCGAGCATCATCCTTGCTCAGGTTTTTCTGCTAGACCTTTCCCATGTGCTACTCAGTAGGGATTGCACCCCTTATTATTTCCTCGAATCTGTGAGGAGTTTTGTCTGTATGATGGATTCCTACTCACTTCCCTATCTCAGTCCTAGTTGTTCGATCTTCAATTTTTGATCAAGACTTCTCCAGAAAAGTACAAAGATCTTTGGTCTCGACTCTCCATGGGACACGTAGTTCTCCTCGAATTTGATTCTCGAGAATCGATTACATTCTCTTTAACCTTTTCAATCTCATTGGAAATGGGTTGGCCTTGTTTCTCCAGAATCTCCTACATACTCGCTATTATCCAATTCAGCTTGTCGATGTCACGTGACTTCTTTTCAGTCAACTCCTATGCTTTCACTTTGGCATTTAGATCCCCACTCTCATTCACTAGTCCTTCAGGGGCCAGTCTCCATTCCCTTCAATTCCTCCATTCCTCCATGCCACCATGACTATTTCTATTTTTCTTTACTTATTGATCCGTTTTTTCACAGACGATACCAATTGACAATTCGTTGATTTTTCCAAACCAATAATCAACCAATGATGAATTTTCTTGCAAAGGTAATAGAATAAAAGAAATGAACAAAAACAAAACAGTCAATTTGATAAGATGAAGTTTATATGGGTCGACTTTAAGACTTAGATCCATTATACTAAACACACTCAAGAATCTTTTTTATCAGTAATATTTTTGTTATAAAGAAGAATCCAACCCTTTTCTCAAGTGGTTTTCAGCTTATTAATAGGTTGTAATTTGTATGGCATTGTCCTTAGAATACAGAATATTTTCCTGGATTTTAGCAATGTACAGTTATGTCGTAAGGAAGATAAAGCAATGTGAGGAATAATAATCTTTTAGTCCCTAATATTTTTCAAAATAACATTTAAAAATATAATTTGATAGTTTTTATGAAATTAATCCTTATAAGGACTAATCTAATATTTAATTTTTAAGAAATAACTTAATTTTGGAATAAATTATTATTTTGACAAACTTTAAATATTAAAATGTTAAATTATATCCTTAAATATTATTTTTTCAAAATTCAAGGAGTAAGATATTCTTGTCCCAACAATAAAAGACCCGATCATTAATTTTTTTTCCTATATTTTAATTCAATTTTGACTCAAATGGAGAATATTTTTCTAGAAGAAAAAAAAAATGGGACAATAGAAAAAATAAAAATTTTAGTCCTTCACGTTTTTAAAAGAATATCAAAAGACATAGATAGACAACGTTGAACAAGTCAATCATCAAATTGAATGACAAAAGTCCTCTGTACCGTAAAGACAGGAACATGGACAGAGAATTATTCTCACTTCCGATTTTATCTTGGGACAGCGATGGGGATGAGATTGATCCCTGATCCTTCTCCCACTTCTTTTTTTTTTAAATAAAATATTTAATAAATTTTAAAATAAGTTATTTTAATATTAATAGGACATTTGAATATACTTGTTTTTAAATAAAATTATGTTTTACTAACTCAACGAATTGAACCAATTTAATTTTAAAGTTACACGATCATAACAATTTGATAATAACTACAATAAAAGCTTTATATATAAATAAATTGATTATGGTAAAGCGAAGTAATATTCGCACTTCCCAACACCCAACAGAAATTATAAAATTATATCCCTGAATATTATTTTTACAAATCTCAGAGACTAAAATGTTGTCCTAACAACGAAACAGCCTATCAAACTGTATCGCCGTGTCCAGGTAAAAAGGCACGGTAAAATCAAAATCTTCCATTTTGCTTATGACCTTAGACCAGAAGATTTAGCAGCGTAGAATGGAAAAGTCTTCCACTTTGGTCATGGTCTTCTTCCTCTTCTCATTTCTTAATCTCCAGCCAAAAACTCATAAACAATCACATCGAGCAAACCAATCTCTTTAATGTTCAGAGATTGAAACCCATCAGTGCTAAGCTTTACAGATAAACCTCAACAAATAATGGAGCTTAAATCCTCAGCTTTGTTGCTTGTTCTGTTGTTTAACCTTGTCTTTGGTTTCTCATCCGCTAACATAAGCTTAGGTTCCACCCTTTTCGCGTCAAACCTAAGCCAGTCTTGGCTTTCTCCCAACAATACCTTCTCCTTCTCCTTCGTTCAGGAAACTTCAACTGCTTTTATCCCAGCTATCACTTATTCCGGCGGAGTTTCCATCTGGACGGCGGGGAAAACAGCCGTTGACTCAGGTGGGTCCTTTCATTTCCTTACAAATGGAACGCTTCGCCTCATCAACGGCTCAGGTGCCACCATCTGGGACTCTAAGACCGGACATCTCAATGTCTCCTCCGCCTCTCTTGATGACTTGGGCAATTTTGTGCTTCTTACTAACGACAGCGTTGCAGTCTGGTCAACGTTTGAGTACCCAACTGATACCATCGTTCCATCGCAGAATTTTACGTCCGGTAAGATTCTACTATCTGGGGATTACACTTTTAGTCTTAGTAAATCAGGAAATCTAACGCTGAGTTGGAACAGTAGTACAGTTTATTGGAATGAAGGATTAAATTCATCTATTGACTCAAATTTAACATCACCAGTTTTAAGATTGCAGTCTACTGGGATTTTATCTATATTTGATGTTACTTTACCCAGTGCTGTTATTATTGCCTATAGTAGTGACTATGCAGAAGGGAGTGATATACTGAGGTTTCTGAGGTTAGATAGTGACGGGAATTTGAGGATTTATAGTTCTGCCAGAAGTACTGGGAATATTACTAGAAGATGGGCAGCTTTAAGTGATCAGTGTCAAGTTTATGGTTATTGTGGTAATATGGGTATTTGTAGTTACAATGATTCAAGTTCGGATCCATTTTGTGGATGTCCTAGTCAAAACTTTGAATTGATTGATGCAAACGATAGTAGAAAAGGGTGTACAAGAAAATTACAGATTGATAATTGTCCAGGGAGTGCAACGATGTTAGAATTGCCAAACACAAAGTTCTTGACATTTCTGCCTGAGTTGACCTCTCAGGTTTTCTTTGTAGGTATATCAGCTTGTAGATTGAATTGTTTAGTTACAGGTTCTTGTGTTGCATCCACTTCCTTATCTGATGGAAGCGGGTTGTGTTACTTGAAAACACCAGACTTTGTTAGTGGCTATGAGAATCCAGCACTTCCTAGTACTTCATATGTTAAGGTTTGTGGACCAGTGTTACCGAACCCCTCAGCTTTGTTAGCTACTGCAGAGAAAAGCAAGAGTTGGAGGTTGCGAGCATGGATTGTTGCAGTTGTTATCTTGTCTACTCTTTTGGTTTTGTTTGCATTGGAGGGTGGATTATGGTACTGGTGTTGTAGAAATAGTCCCAAATTTGGGAGTTTGTCAACCCAATATGTTCTTCTTGATTATGCATCTGGCGTACCTGTGCAGTTCTCATATAAGGAGCTTCAGCGCTCAACTAAGGGGTTTAAGGAGAATCTGGGAGCGGGAGGGTTTGGGGCTGTTTATAGAGGGGTTCTTGCTAATCGAACAGTCGTTGCAGTCAAGCAACTAGAGGGAATTGAGCAGGGTGAAAAACAGTTTAGGATGGAGGTTGCTACTATTAGTAGTACTCATCATTTAAATTTGGTGAGATTGGTTGGCTTTTGTTCTGAGGGGAGGCATAGGCTTCTGGTGTATGAGTTCATGAAAAATGGGTCTCTTGATGATTTGCTTTTTGCAACTGAAGAGCATTCAGGGAAGTTATTGACATGGGAATGTAGGTTTAACATTGCTCTTGGTACTGCTAGAGGAATCACGTACCTTCATGAAGAGTGTCGAGACTGCATTGTTCATTGTGATATAAAACCAGAGAACATCCTCTTGGATGAGAATTACAATGCCAAAGTGTCAGATTTTGGCCTTGCAAAGCTCATAAATCCAAAGGATCACAGATACCGAACATTGACAAGTGTTAGAGGAACAAGAGGTTATTTGGCACCAGAATGGTTGGCAAATCTTCCAATAACTTCAAAGTCAGATGTTTACAGTTACGGAATGGTTTTACTGGAGATAGTGAGTGGGAGGAGGAACTTTGAAGTCTCAGCTGAAACTAATAGAAAAAAGTTTTCACTGTGGGCTTATGATGAGTTTGAGAAGAGTAATATTGGGGGCATTGTTGACAAAAGGTTGGTTGGCCTAGATGTGGATATGGAGCAAGTCATGAGGGTTATTCAAGTGAGCTTTTGGTGCATACAGGAACAACCATCTCAGAGACCAATGATGGGAAAAGTAGTGCAGATGCTAGAAGGGATTGTGGAGATTGAGAAGCCGCCAGCACCCAAGGCATTGACTGAAGGATCAGCGGGCGGAACAAGCATCAATATGAGCAGTAATGTTAGTGCTCTTTCAACTTTTGCCGCTTCAGCACCTGTACCCTCTTCAACTTCATCATTTCAAACTGGCGCTTCGCCTTTAGCTTTGGTACCTGATCCCTCTTCAACTTCATCATTTCAAGCTGGTAAGTCATCTTTAGCTTCAGGTAAGAGTATTGAAAGGGCATCTTCATCTCTTCTTCGATCAACAGACTTAAATTAAATTACATTTGGAAGATCGTTTACAGCCTTTTGAATCTGAAATTTCTTTCAATATTTCTTAAGTAAATATTAAGTGTGGTTATAGTTATGGAGTATCCCTAGTTTGTAGTTCTGCAATAATTGTGCATTATCATCACAAATTAGTTGCCTGCCCAAGTTTTTCTTTCATTTCATTCAAAAAGTATGTAAATAGTATTAATGATCAACAAGTGATGTGAGATAAACTGGAATCTTTTCCGCACTATTTTTATACTTCTACTTAATTTATACTCTACAACTAATGATTTTATTACACGGTACTGTGTCTAAATTCTAAATGTCGTTAAATTTTAATGTGCATGGATCTAGATCTGAAGATCTCTTATACAACTAGATGAAATCATACCCACTAAAATTTGATTATTTTAAGCATATTGTTAGGTAATATCTAAAAAAATAGTAGCCCATTTGCTTGGTTGATGAGATGGGGTAATTTCAAATATGCACCGTCTTTCGTGAATTGACAAGCTTGTGAAGTTTGGTAAAATATCTTACTTATTTCAAACACAGTGAGTTTGCAATTAATTGGACGGAGTGCAGCACAAAGTCAATTGTTATAAGTTGTAAGGCAAGTTTCCAACCTTTGTAATGGATGCCCAACAATTTTAAAATATTTAGTTGCCTTCCTTCTTTTGTCAATTTTAATTTTGTGGAGGGAGCAGAGTCTAAATTTCAACATCAGACAGCAATATTTGAGTAAATTACCATTTTCTTCATATTTTTTTTCTAATCCTCTATTATTATACTAATTTTTAAAAAATTATTTGATATCTCCTGGTTTTTAGTTTTGTCCCTGAACAGTTGGAATAAATTTTTCATTATAATTAATGAAGGCAAAAGCGAAAAAGTAGGAATATCCAATAATTTAAAAAAAAAAAATAAGGGAGTAATAGAATATTAAGTCAAAAATAAAAAATAAAATTGTAATTTATTCTATTTTGTATTTAGATGTCTATACTTATGTCTAAAATTTATATTAATGTTATTATGTTAGGATTATTTTTAGATTTATACAGCTTATGAATTGAATAACATTTAATAATTGAATAAGAATCACATTGTTTGATATATATTTTAAAATAAGCAGAGAAAAATAAGGGGAGCATATCTGTTTTTTTCAAATATACTCACGTATATTTTGGAAAAGTTTAATATTACAAAATATTATGTGATAAATAATTATGGGTCTCATAATTTTTAATGAATGAATAGAATTTTGTATCAAAACTAGTGTAAAAAATTGGGACTACCAGATCTCACTTACATTTTTGACTTAAAATTAATCACAAATTTTTATTAATTAAATTTGTACAATTCAATAATTGAGATTTAAAATTTAAAAATAATATTTAATGCTTTCAATTTAACAACTTTATTCACTATCATACAAATTTAATAAATAAAAATAAATTTGTGTCATTATCTTAAATTATAAATTTAAATTAAAAGAGCTTGACTCTCTCTCTCTCTGTGATTAATAGCCCTTTAAAATTATATTATTTTTAAACCTTTTATTAACGACCTTTAAAATTAGATTATTTTTATACTTTTTGTTAATCGTTATTATTTTTATATTTTTTATTAACCGTTGATTTAAATAATTTTAAAAATTGACATTTAATTTTGTAACGTAATTATGCATAATCATCAATACACATGTAAGATTAAATATCAATGGATGAAAGCGTTTAAATTTAACGATTAATAGAACTGTAAAAAATATTATAATTTGGTAAAATAAAATTAAAATAAAAAATAATTATTTTATTATTTTATTATATAAAATTACTTAATTTGCGTAATTTCTTAATAATATGTGTGTGTGTCTTAAAAACATGAAAATATTTTATTTTTACATGAGTAATGATATAAATTAACTAATTAATTAGTCTTAGGGGATGTAATTTGTTGATTTAATAGCATAATCCAATAAACTGGCCGCTAGGATTTGAATGGGATAGGATTGAGTTTTGATAAAAAAATTAATTAGGTAAAGAATTCATTTTAAGATAATTAATTAAATATTCAATATTTTTGGATTCAGATAAAAAAAAATTAAGAAAAAAGGTGATATTTTTCATTAAACAAATACTCTTCAAAATTTATTAAATTAAAAAATAAATAAATAAATTTAAGCATAAGAATTAAGACAGAAAAATAAACAGATTCCAAACATAGTTAAGGTATTCTAAATTAAATAATTTAATCATAATTAACTAACATCTAAACCTATCAACTTCAATCAATTATGCTTTTTTATCATTTAATAATATCATAAATTCTCACATTTTTCATAAATTTTTATTGTAATTTTCATCTCTTTCATTGGATTTTCTAACTTACAAAATTATAATACAAGACCTAAATGTGATAATTCTTTGGTTTTAAAATTGTGTAATTAATTAATAGAACATAAACAAGTATATTAATTTATGAGAGGGTTATTTTTTTTATTATATAATTTAATTTATGAAATATTACAATTGCATGAAATGGCAGTAAAAGAAAAAGTGGGGTGGGAATATCACCACCCCTTAACAATACAGTGTCAACTAAATGAGCCGCAATCCTCCTTCCCCAATTCATAGATATTTGTGTTACTTGCCCAAATAACATTTCGAAGACTGCAATCCAAATATGTCTACATTTTAACTAAGTACACCATAATAATTGATGGGTGTACTTGGAGATTTTTGAAGCCTTACAATCCAAAAATGGAGAAGCCTAACAGCATATTCCATTCCAACAAGGCTGCTTACAAAACTGAATTTCTTGAAGTCGATAGAAAACTTGGTTTAAAATAGAACTTCAGTCTTTCTCAAACAAATAAATATTTATTTTATTATTATTAAATAAATAAATTTGAGTATGTTTGGTTGCAAGAATAGAGATTAAAAATGGAAGAAATCAAGGGAGGGATAGGGATTATTATGTTTGTTTCTGTAAAATTGGTTGGAAAGAATATTTCTTAAGAATCCTCGTTCGCCAGAACGGGGAAATTTGGATTCCTCACCACCGATTAGGAATACTTACCTCCCCTCCATACCTTTTGTGGTTTTTTAAATTTACCTTTAAACAATTATAATTTAATTAAAATTAAAAATAATTTAGTTAAAATACTAATTACTGAATATATAAAGATATTAAATTAATTAACTTTTATTATTTTTTTATTTAAAATAAATTTTAGATTAAAAATTTCTAAGATAAAAAGTTTATTTTATTAAGTTATCTTAAAATTGACAAGTTATTTTTTTATTTTTCTGTTTTAAATATTATAAGAAAATAATTTAAATTTCAAAAAATTAATTTGATGTGAGAATATTTGAATACTTTAATAAATCAACTAGTAAATACAAGTAGTACATCATGTTAATAAACTAGAAGGAATAATTTCGGTTAAATTATTAATAAGTAATAAGTATTAATTATTTTGTTAATTATTTTTACTATATATTAATATTTTTATCTATATTAAAATTAAATTAAATTGGTTGTCTAATTTTTTTTCTATAAGGACTTCAAAAATAATGGCATACACTATGTCACATTATTTTTAAATGTATTTATTTTGTTAATTAATTTTAATAAGTATATCAAATTTTAATTAATTAAGTGAAGATTTATGAATAGATAATTGTTGGTTTGTCAAGAAAATATAGGACAAAATTTGAGAGAAAACTAAATTGCATTATCCTTAATTTACAAAATGATTCTGTTTTTTAATGACTAACATATAAAGTAAAGCACCTATTTATATTAAACTTCTCATAATTAATTACAATTGACTACAATTGGATCATTTATGCTTTTTGTTGTGATTCATCTTCAAGACTCGAAATTTATTAATACCAACTAATATAACCAAAGCTAGATAAAGGTTTATCTAATAGAAAAAATATATATATTAATAATGATATGAATGATAAAATAAGATTTTATAGCCTTTTTATGATGAAATCCTAAAATGCAAAAAGAAGATTACTCTTATGATAAGCCAAATTCTGTGTCAATGCCTTGACCTAGGATTCGGACGTGCTACAATCACCCCATATCCTTAGGCTACATTTTATTGGTTAGAATGCAACCCAAGAATAAGTAAGGATATCTCAAAAAAACCTGTTTTTCAAAATAATATGTAAAACCTTTCATGCTTTATCATCAAACAAAGCATAAAATCCATCTTATTTCCATATCCAAGACAAACTTAAAACAATCATAATGTAATTATGTTTGAGCATAAAATTTAAGATAATAAATTGATACAAACTAAATAATCAAAATTATACATGGTTCTCTAATTTAAATACATACAACAATATTAAATAAACTAACCGAAATTGTCTTGGGGATTATCCAGTAGACTCGAGTATGTGATAGAATCGAGATGCCTCAAAGCTCAAAATGGAGTCTCACACGATCTCTTTCGAGATACCTCAAAGCTCAAAATGGAGTCTCACACGATCTCTTACAGATGGAATGTCTTTTAGTGATATCTAAAATAGGTAAAATGAGGGGTAAGTATATGACTCTACTTAGTTAGTGAACTATAAGTAATTAAAATTTTAACATATGGCAATAAGCAGTTATAAACATTTCAAGTATTCAGAAATAGTTTTTAAAATCATTATTTGGCCTTTATAAGTTAATCTTAGAACAAATCGGGCTAGCCCAACTTTCTTAGAGTCACCCTAGCCCTGGGTAACATTTGAGACCTTTAGTTATAATTTTTGTCATATAAAAAGTTCACTATAAATTAATCAGTTATAAAACTTTGTTAATTTTCAAAAACAACTTCCGTTTTCACTGGTGTTGGCCTGAGTAGTCTCATGGTGACACTATAACTATCCTCTATTTATTAGTGAGCAATGCTTATGACTTTTACCCTTATATCTACTCTAATCAGTACTCAATCACCTATGCAACCTCTAGTCAAGTTTGCCTATAGGCTACTACCCTATAGCTATAGTAATAATATTTAGCTTTTCATTCTTATCACCATATCAATAATCATATATAGCTTAAATATAATAATTTACATCAAAACATCCATATTTGTTCACATAAATGAAATATTAAAATGTTTATCTAGCCTCTAGCCACATATATAGATCAACACATAAAAATCACAGGCTATATGCTATTTATTCTAAATCAATCATAGTAATTTATTTCCTAATTCGTAAAATAGTAAGTTTTTCATAAATATTTTTAAGTGACGAAAGAAATTTTTAGAAAATATAATCCATTCACAAATACAAGGAGGGTAAGCACTCGTTAATTATCTTTGTGCTAGCTAACCTCTTCTCTTGAGGTCTAAAGTCTAAAACACACATATTAACAACATCATCACTATTTTATTCACTTTATTAATCACTATAGCTACCTATATGATACAATGAGATTTACTAATCGGGATTCTCTGTGACAAAACTCAACAAGGCTAATTCTAAGTTGACCATTTAATTAATTCCCAACAGTTGGAATCCCATAGCCATATCATATATCATCAACCAATTCATAACTATAATTTAGCTTTCTAATTTGCAACACATCTAGAATTTATTAAAATCTATTTCTATTCCTAAAATTCAGCTTTACTATATTGCATTCAAGTCTATAAACAATTTAAACTACCTGATTTTGTAAAACTAAATTCATAAGTTAACAAATTCATAGTGAATAATAACTCTAAATCTCTCATTTTCTTTTAATTCAAAATGTAACTCTTGAAATAGGCTAGAAACCTTACTAATGATGAAACTTAAACCTGAAGAAGGATCTCAACTTACTAACTCTTAGACTTAGGGCTGACTTTTCCTTACATTTTATGATAGGTTTTACATATCTAAACATACAAGGATCATATATGACATGATAATACAAACTTTTAAAATTTTTAAAGTAATTACACAATTTAATCAATAAGAATAGAAAATATACC
>JAWDEX010000004.1:805137-822342 GCA_035221805.1 Trichilia hirta | reverse complement strand
CAGCTTTGATGTTAAGTATAAAAATTCACTGTCAGGGGTTTATTGTTATAATTTTATTTTACAAGTTGTTATCGACATTGTATTAATGTTGGGAGCTTAGTGATAAAAGAGTGCAACCGGATTAGTTCTTTTGTTCTAACCTTAGTTACCATGAGGAAAACAGTTAATTAGTGTAATTTTTATCTTTCTCTCATTTGGGGCTAGCAACTAAATTTGATCTGATGCATAAAATAAATAGCTTCACTGGGTGGATTGAACAGTGTGACTCTTGGTTCTGACCCTAAGGTCAGACATTTTATACCTAGTATGCACCTACCTTGGAAGCTACATCCTGCAAGTTCTGTTGCAGCATGAGATTCATGAATGGTGGGTGTTGGAATAGGTGGATAATGTTGAATTTTCAATTTATTTTATTTTTTTAAGGATGATCTCATGGGAATTATTCAACCAATGGTGATGTAATCACCCTACATTGAAGTTTGATTCTTGTATGTGCATGGGGAGGGTTGAGTTGTGTAGTCAAAAGAAGAAAAAGGAAATAATATTGACAAGCAGTAACGTTCAAGGATATAACCTTCCGTTGGTTATTTGCAAAAGTTGATGTAATGCCTATGTCCTGAACATAGCTCGTATACATGCTATCTTAACATGGGGTACATTGCAAGGCTCAAAGTATTTATGCTATATAGGTCAGTTGATGTCAATTGTTACATGGCTAGTCTGCTTTCAAATATTTTCATAGGATATGAGGCACCATTAGCTGTGTAGTACTCTTCTATGGCTTGAACAATCATAAATAAAGTCAAATGGAGCTGCATCACTTTCTTTTCCGCCAAAATTTTGCAGAGGCTTATTTTTCTGTCCAATATGTTATATTGGTGGCAAAAGTGGAAATGGTAGGATTATGAATCGTTGCAAGGTTTGCAAAAGTAAAACAATACCTTTACATAGGACATTCAAAGGCATCTTTAAGGGATTTAGGCGTTGGTGGTGCAAGAAGAAAAGTGAAATGCAGGGGAATATCTTAGCTGCATTCAATCCTCAATTACCTCTCACTAAATGTTAATAGCTTTGCTAGTCCAATAAGGATTTTTAAGATTCACTAGTTTCTATAAGGCTGCAGAAGGAAGTCTTAATTGAACCTATTAGGTTAACTTTTATACAAGGTATAGCATTGTTGTTATGACATCGAAAACTTGTTAAAAATTGACTACTGTATTACTAATCAACCAATTGCGGTAAAAGTTGAGGATCTAATATTTCCTGCCCTTTCTGAAGAAAAGATCTGTTGAAAATTTATCTTTTTTCTTTTAAATAACTCCCAGAACTGAAAGGTATATATTTATTTGGTAATGTGGTAGTATGATCTTTTTGTGTGTAGACAATTCTTGCTATATCCCTTAAACGAGATTAAGGCTTCTTTTTTCTTGTTTAAAGGAAGATGATGTTTATGAACTGTTTAGCAGTTGGTCCATGATGCTTGATGTAATGGAAAGCAAAAATGGATTGAAGATAAGAGTAATAAACAAGATAATGCAGTAGTTTACGAGATGTGGAGTAGTCTTCTGAAGAAAAGAATAATTCAGGTTGGCAATTCGTATCTTTGTTTTTATGTTGAATGCCTTCAAGAATGTGAAAATAACTTCAAAATTTATTCATCATGTTAAAGTGGATGCCGTTTGCAGATCTTGCTACTTTTTGCCCCAAGGATGTTATGGTTCACAAAGATTTAAATGAATCCACTGTACGAATGGATAAAGAGTAATTACGATCATCACAGAATGTAGGACTTGGTTTATTTGTGGTAGAAAAAAAAAAAGTAATCCGAACAGTGCCTAGGCGGAAAGATGATGGGAAATATTATTAAAAGAGTTTTTAGGTTGATTCTGCATTCAGATTTGTGTAGAGTATCTAAAAATGAGAAGTATTGTTGGTTATAATCCTTCTTATTGTTGATTATGCGTTCTGGTTTGTCTTCAACATCAAAGAAAGATCCCATTTGATAAATTCTTTCACTAAAATAATAAATAAGCAGTTTCCATGCTTAAAATAAATGCTGAATGTCCCAGCATTTAGCATACTCTAGAGGTAAAAAGTTATCAATACCATTTTGCGTAGTGGTGTGTAGATCGCCACAAGTACTGACCGCCAGGACGGAGTAATCTTTAAGCAAGAATCGTTTTAGGTGCCATTGTAGCTGTATGGTTTGCCAATGAACCATACGGTTTTTCTTTCGTGTCATTTCTGAATCTCAAAAGATTGCAAAAGATTGTAGATAAGATTATTTCTGATGAACCCGAGTTGACTTTATTTCCTTTTGTAATTATATTTAACAAGAAATCCTCTTTGTTTGCCCTTTCTGCCTTGTGACACAATGAAATGTTTACATGATTAATTACAGGTAATTTAGAGACTTTTTCCTCTCATGTCCTAGAATATGTATACTTAGCATTTAGGGGGTTCTAACCTATTTTTCTTACATTTGAACTTTACAGCACTACATTGAGACGAGTTTAATATTAGCAACTTTTTGAGTGATCATTATTTCTAAGTTTCACATACACTTAGGTGTAGTTCAACTTTTGGAACAAAATGATCATAAGAAAATAACCAAAGAAAAATAAAAAGAAGAATCTGATAATATCAGCAAGCAATTCTTCTGATGAATACTTGGGAGCCACTAGTATTGTCTGCTTATATGCTGTAGTAGCAAATCATTTAACATGACAGGAACAAGTTAGCAAGAAATTCCAGAATATTAGTTGCATAATCACTTTGGGTATTTTACACACATTTAGATGTATAATTTTATCATTTGTTTGTGGAATAAGGAATGTCATTGCTTGGCTGAGCCAAAGAATGACATATGATTTGCTTAGCAAGGGACTGAGATCGTCATTTAGTGTTGATTCCCCTAATAAATATCAAAAATCCAGATATTGCTTGTGAAGCAGGGAAGAAACTAGTAAATTATGCTCTTCTGTTGTAAATTTGATTATTCAGAAATTAGATGTCCATTTCCCATAACATCCATTACAAAAGAATGGGATCCCCAGTTTGGTCTCAAGTCATTTTGTTTCTCTTCTTGGTATATCATTCTAATCATCAAGTACTGATATTCTCTCTTGTTTTATCTTTCGACGTCTATTTGCGCTGCGTCTATTTCACAGCGGAAAGGTATCTGCAGTTCGAGACTTCTCAGAGATTAAGTGAGTCTAGCATGTCTTGTGTGCCATAGCGTAGAAAGTCCACCCCACTCATTTCGAAGTTACACCATTTCCAGCTCAGACAACGAGGTAAGATGTTGGACCATTGCTAACTGTTTAACCGGAAGGTCATCTCTTTTCGCTCCAAGACCAACAATACCGTCTACGTCCAAGGTGACTTCTCAAACTGCCATAGAAATGGAAGGAGCCCCACGGTTAGTGCGTAGTCAGAAGGGACCTTGTGAGAGACTGGAATTTTGATGAGGTTGTGGAGCGTTAGTTTATGTTAAATATGAGATGAGAATAGCATTAGAGCTTTATCCATTTTTAGATTTTGTATGGGAGAAACTGAACTGACTGTTCCTCTAGAAGAGTTTGTGCATTTGTAAGCACTGGAGAAAATTTCTGTGTGAAAACATTGTCCATTGTTCTAACTTAATTTTGTCTAACTATTTTTTAAATATAAGGTAATTGGAAATTTTTGAAAACTAATCTTATTATCAAAGAGAATCAATTGAATAAAAATAAAATTAATTAGTTAAGAGTATTTAATTGTAATATTTTAACGATTTATGTTTAATTGTAGAATTTATGAGGCTAAAGTGTTGAGATCTCAAAATATGTGTATGCAATTAAAAATTAACATTTTTAAATATGCAAATTGGATGTGGCATCTTCTTATTGGCGTATATGATCAATTAAAAAGAAGAAACCAATGATTTCTTCCATATTTATCAATTGAAAGGGAAACCAATGAACTTGTACTTGCGTGGCCAATTGAAAAAGGAAAGTGACGATGCTTTAAGCTAATTTTGAAAAAATTATAAGATATCTTCATCACGAAAGGGGAGTGTTCCCCACATGATATGAATGCAAAATTCATCGGTCACATTTTCGGAGCTTATATCATATAAATATTAATAATTTCATTAAATTCTTATTCTAAAGAGTAGTAAATAAAATTTATACGCTATGAAATACTTTATATACTAAGATTCGATGAAAGAATATATTCTACTAAATTATCCAACAATTTTAGTTATTCGCTTAATTTTTTAATCTATTTAAAACTCTCTAACCATTTATATAATTTTCAAATTTTATTTGAATACGACTCTAACGATTAAGTAATGACTTTTAAAAAAACTACCATTAAGATAAATAATAATTATAAACAATAGGTGTAAATAGTAACTCCATCTTATATTTTATTTAAATCTTAATTTGAATCATTCTACTCTTTTTATTTCATAATTCTTAAGTCAATTCTTCAAATGCACATTCAATTTAACTAAATTTAAGTCTAAAATCTAATATTTTCTAAACCTAACAACTATAACCTCTAATTTCTATTTAAAACACATAATCAAATTTAAAACTAATTAAAAATCTTACTAAAAGTGTGTTTAGCTTAAAAAAAAATTGAGTTTCTATTTGATTATTGATCAAATTCAGAAAGCCCCAATTTTCTTCATAAACCTAGTTTTTTATTTCTCTTCTCTCTCCATAAATGATGCTTAACACATGAAATTAATAGACTGAAAAGCTTAAAAGTGATGAAAATGAGTTTATTTAAGTGAGAAATTTGCAGAAATTTGAGTTATTATTCAGAAAGATAAGTTTATTTAGAGAGAAATGAAAAGAAACACATACGGCAGAAATAAGAAAAAGAAGGAGGAGGAGAATGTTTTTGGATTTGATTCTTTTTAATAAATTCAAAAAGTTCATCTTGTCCTTATAGATTAAGAATGAAGAGAAAATAAGAAAGGGATAGAATGAAATTTTCATTTCTAAAGGTTAAAAAGATTGATTTCATACCTCTTACTAGCTACCTTTCTAAATCTTCTAGTTTAACTCAAAATTGATTGAAATTTATTTCAATAGAATTCTCATTTTATTAGCTTTCATTAAAAAAAATAGTTCGTCATTTGTACTTCTTGATCAACAGAAATTTGTATTTGAAGATAAGGTGCGCAAAATAGCTTAAGGACTCAATTTTAGACCTTTTACTTTCTACCTTTATTTATCTTCTAGTTTAAACTAGAATTTATTGAAATTAGTTTTAATAAAATTCTTATTCTATTATTTTTTATTTAAAAAAATAGCTGATCAATCGAACTTCTGAATTAACGAAAAATTGCTTTTGAATATAAGGTGTGCAGGAAAAAAAAAATTGGCTTGCTATAGCGAGCTTTCTTCTCGCTGCAGTGAGAATTTTCACGTTGCAATAGGCTTTCCCACTATAGTGGGATGTCTCATTGCAGCGAGAATTCTTGCTATAGCGAATTGTTTTCAAACTGTAGCAGGAATTTCTTTTGCTTTTTGAATTTTTTACTTACCACTTTGCAAACCTCGTTTTTCTCTCGTTTGAACTTTAATTTATCTAAAATTTGATTTTATAGAATTATAAATATGTTTATTTTCATATAAAATAAATGAATTTCAAATTAAGTTTTCTAATTAAGAGAAATTCATACTTAAAACTCGAATGTGCGAAAGAGATCTTATGATTAAAATTTTTCAATCGCTCTAAAATTTTTTCGAATCCTTTGAGATTACCAAATAAGCTAAGATAGAGCTAATGAATTGATAAAGAAAGAAAAATAAACACCTAAATAAGAAATTTATGAAAATGACAAAACTACCCTTGATTTAAAAAAATGAGTGTTATATTCAAGCTATTGAAGATATGTTTCTAATTTTTTAGTTGATTAATTTATTTGTTCAAGAAATATAAATAAAATGTGCATAATATAACTATGAAAATTCTTATATATTTGACATATTGTATCTCAAAATAACATAGTATCAACTAATTTTTAATAAAAAAAATAAAAGTTATTAAGTACAAAATAGTATATATAAACTAATGAAAAGATTTAATAAATGAATTAAGCAAAAAAGTCATTCACAAGCATCAATGACATCAAATCTCTAAATTATAAGTTTAAATTAGTATAAAAACCAAAATAAATACAACATAAATTAATATTCTCATGATTCATTTACAAAGAAAACAAGAAAAATAAGAGAAAAAAGCAAAACCCAAGAAGAAATAGCTTTTAATCTTTAGATTTTATTGTCTCTTTGTGCAATCTTTATAGAATCTTCAAGTTTCTTTCATTTTAGGTATAGTAGCTGACTTATTTTGAAGTCCCAAAGGTCCCATTTTTTGTGCTTAGGTCAAAAAAGGATTGAAAAAGGCAAAGACACGAAAAAAAAAGGAGGCACAGCACGCTATAGCAGCTAATTTGGGCACTACAATATATGCTCATTATCTAATAGTGCCAACCATTGCAATTGGGCAGTATTACATCTAAGCACTACCCAAAAGATTGCCTCTTTAGTTCTCAACACCATATCTTTGCATAGTAACTCTCTTTTATACTCAATTTTGATACTTTAAATGACTTCAAATATAATTAAACTTTTCATGAACATTTTTGCTCCTAAAGTAATCTTTTTAACGTAACTTAAATCACTAAATTATGATATCTATAGGTCAAGATAAGGTCATTTTTTCTAAAAGTTACTCACTTTTGAAGTATGATTAAATTTTAGGTTTTTAAGTTTAACTTTGAATGCCCAAACGAAATCAAAATTAAACTTATGAGTACATTCTAAAAAGCTTAATTTATCTACTACAAAAGTTTAGAAGACTATTTCTTCATTCTAAACTTTTAAAAATACTAAATATACTTTTTAATCTCCAGAAGTCAATTTCACTTTTGCACTACATTAATCTCCGTTAAAAGGTTTGCTTTCTCAGGATTCCTTCAATTAGCTTTCAAAAGGCCTCTAAAACCTTGACATTTTCTCTCATTCTTTAAAGAATTAATCGAATTTATTACTAACACATAAATAAACCACAAAAACATAAAAATACTAATAAAAATACTTAAATTAAATAAAATATTAGTCAAAGAATAAATGATAAAATCACTTATCAGAACACTCAAAATCATTTATGTAGTATTTTATTGATATAAGCATTGTGTAATTGATGTTATACTTTTTTATTCTTTTTCAATGAAAAAAATATTATATGATTCATGATTATGGTACTGTTATGCTTGTTTTGATGCTAGTAATATAATATGTTTTTATTTTCTTTGTTCTTATTAGAAAAACTTGTCCTAAAATTTAAATCAAACTAAGTTAGAAGGAATGTTCTCTCTTGAGAGACGATCCCTGATTTGTATTCTTTTATTAAGAAATATGTTTTGGGTTCAATTGATTTATACTTTGTAAAAATTTAATCAAAGGGTTAAATAATTAAAAATAATTAAGCTGGTCATATATTAATGATATTTTCATGTTTTCTTAGTTAAATAATTGAAACATAATTAAGAATAACTAAGACAGCAGTACATTAATGATATTCTCCCTTTTGTTAATTAAATAATTTAAGATTAATTAAAATTAGTTAACACGGTGATACATCTATGATGTTCTCCTTTTTCTCAATTAAATAATTAATCAAGAATAAGTAAAATAATGCTACATGTATGATATTTTTCTTTCTCTTAGTTATATAATTTAAAATTAATCAAAATTAACTAAGTTAACAATACATCTATGATATTCTTTCTTTTCTTTATTAAATAATTAATCGAGATATATATCCATGCTGTTCTCCCTTTTTAATTAAATAATTAATACAATGATACATCTATGATGTTCTCTATTTTCTTAGTTAAATAATTTAATCAAAAAATATAAACACTAGGGCTAAAATAAGTAAAATTTTAACAAAAATTTTAAAGTGTCTGACACCTTATCTATACTTAACCAACTCTCAAATTTAGAATCTTATTTTGTTAATTTCAATAATTTATTTCACTATATTTTTGGTAAATGACCACTTTATTATTTTTGACATGTCAACACCATTCTTGCCCTTTCTTTGGCTTTCTTTATTTTTCTCCTCCAAATTAAAAAGAAAATGTAACAATGCAATACAAAGGATACCTTATAATCCTAAAATCATTTGGCAAGTAGTGAAGTTGATTTTGAAAAAAAAGAAAAATCTTGAAAAGTGAAACTCGGCTCCTTTTTATAGTTTAAATGGAATAAAATTGAAGATTGAATTTGAGAAGTTAAATATTTATATTTTTGTTAATAATAATATTAGGTTACAAATTTTTTATGCAATCATATTTTTATATATGTTGTATAATTTATATTTTTACCTTTATGATAATAATTTATTTTTATATAAATTAATATAACAGTATTGTACAATTATTAATTTGTGATATATCATTTAATTTATCACTTTTACTTCCTTACATGTAGGATATTTAATTTTGTAATTATATATTATTTAATCATTATAATTATAAATTAAAATTATATGTTAAAAGTTTATATTTACAAAAAAAAAAAAATTGCTAAATTTTATAAATAATAAAAATACTTAATAAATTCAATTTTTGTTAATATTATATTTATAATTTATTTAATTATTTTTTTTATATTGTTTAAGTAAATAATAATTTAAAATATATGTTTATATAAAAATATTATTTAGTTGTGTAATAGTTATATTTAAATATTTAATTAATTGTAATAATCAAATTTAAATTATTATTTAAATATTTAATTAATTTTTATTTGAATTAATTAACTTTATAGTTGAGATTAAATAAATATTTAAATACTCAATTATTTTTATTTAATTTTTAATAATTTTAAAAGTAAAACTTTATATCCATTCCAATCATATTTCATCTTGCACATAATATAATATTATTCATAATCCAATCTTATTTTACTTTACTTTATTTTATTTTATCTTATCTTATCTTGACTTATATTATTATATACAGGAGTATAACTAGGTGAATATGAGTTGAGTTGAGTCAAAAATTTTAAATTTTGAATTAGCACAAAACAAATTTGAGAATAAAATTTTTATTCCTTTATCAACACGGTTTAACTTTTATTTTCAAATTTAATTAAATTAAAAAATAATTATTAATTAATAAAAATGTCTCACATATGCAAAAGTAATGTTTGATTTTTTTTTTAAAATATAATTTTAAACTGGACCAATTAGGGATAGGGTTTGAATACACCAGTACTAATAGTAAAATTTTATTTTCACTTTTAAATCGATATTTAAAGATGGATGTTTGTGATTTGGATCGATTTGAAGTAAAATTTTAAATCGATCCAAATATTATGATTTAAATTTTAGATAATTTAATTCAATTTAATAATATATGACAATTTACAATTAATTTAAAGTTTAAACTTTAAATTTAAATTAAAATAATTTATTAATTTAAATTAAATTTAAAAAATAAAATTTTAGGCCTTAATTTATTTTTCAGTCTAATTTTAAAATAATAAATTTATTATTTTGTGATATAATATTAATAAAATAATTTATATATTATTTTAATATATAATATTAATATTACAATATAATAATAATAATAACTATATCTAAATCCATTTAAGTAATTTAATTTAGTAGTTTTTGATTTAAAATTAATTTAATTTACAATCTAACTTAATAATAACAAATTAATTTAAAATTTTTTAAAATAATTTAAATTAATCTAATTAAGCGATTTATATCAGTTCGAATGGTTTGAATTTGCCCTTCTGATGGATATTCAACCAAACTAATTAGACCGATCTGATCTTCATGAGCCGGTTGTCCTAATAATAATTATACGACACCGTATTAGTTGAGCAAAGTTTCACTCTATTTTCAACCTCTTCCAGAAAATCCAAATATCTACATTATTATTGTAAAATTATAAATTAACTTCTGAAACTTTTCAATTCTTCGCCAGGAGGAATTCGGAAATTCCATTTCATCACTCAATTTGGCATTGAAAACCATTGGGAAACAGATTTGCCTTAAATCCAATCCTTGCAAAGATCACAGAAGAGAAAAGCTTCTAAGCATGAAGACAATAGCATTGAAAGCTTCTTCAAAGTACAACAGTACCTCTTTCTCGTTCTCAATCCCTTGTGTATGTCTGTCTTGCACTCTCATCTCCATCATCTCACTCTCTTTCTTCTTCATCTTCTTCACCAGTAAGCAAAAGCAACCTTTGTACAACCAATTTCTACAAACTACAAACTCAAACTCCATCAAAGTCTATGTTGCGGACCTCCCCAGATCCTACAACTACGACCTCATTAACCAATATTGGGCTTCCACACCAGACTTCCGACTTCCTTCAGACCCAGATCACAAGATCCAACATCCTCCTCGTAAATACCCTCCTTACCCGCAGAGTCCATTGATTAAACAGTACAGCGCAGAGTACTGGATCATGGCTGACTTGGAAACACCTCAAATTATGCGAACTAATTCGTTTGCTAAAAGGGTTTTTAGTCCGGAAGAAGCTGATGTTGTGTTTGTGCCATTTTTCGCGACGCTAAGTGCGGAAATGGAGTTGGCGAAAGGGAGCGACACATTTAGAAGGAAAGGAGAAGGGAATGATGATTATCAAAGGCAAAAGAGTGTTATTGAATTGGTAACAAAATCGCTGGCTTGGAGAAGGTCTGGCGGTAGAGATCACGTCTTTGTGCTCACTGGTATGATAGTCATTTTCATGGGTGAAGCATAATGATCTTTCTATCTTTTTATCTGTGATTGTGATTGATGAATGTTGCTGGTGAATTCTATGAAATATTAGAAGGTTACCAATTGAGCTTTACGTCAGTTTGATGAACTTTCAATCAATGAGGTTTATCAGAATGTCAACCAAATCTTGAGGGAGAAAATGCGGACATTTCTTTAGGGAGAAGTCTGTAAGATTTAAGGATACTTTAATATGAATTTTAGGGCTAATTCCCTGTGATTTTCAATATTTGAGGAGATATATCTCGCGATTTTTTATTTGTATTTTAGCTTTCTATCTTAACAGAGTTCGAACCAATGAGGTTTATCTGTATGATTGTATGTTAAACAATCTTTAGGGGACGAAAATGGAGACATTTCTTTCTTTAGATTTTGTCAGTGAAAACTAAACGGTCACTTCTTGTGAGTGAGGTTTCTTAATGATTTTATGTAACTTTCCAATGAATTTTAGGGCTAATTCATGGTAATTTTCAATATTACTGATTTTTGTCTGAGTTCTAGATTATTTCAACAAAGTTCAATGAAATTAAATTTAATGTTATGATTATGGTAATATGGTAATGGTGTTGTGAACAAGGTGCTACATTGGTATTGTGCAGCTTATAATTGAAGCATTCTTTGGCAGACCCAGTTGCAATGTGGCATGTCAGATCTCAAATAGCACCAGCTATTCTGCTTGTGGTAGATTTTGGCGGTTGGTACAGACTTGATTCAAAGTCATCCAACGGCAGCACATTAGAGATTATACCACACAATCAAGTTTCGCTTCTCAAAGATGTCATTGTCCCGTATACACATTTGCTTCCTAGATTGCACTTATCAAAAAATCAGAAACGCCACAGCCTTCTTTACTTTAAAGGGGCTAAACATAGGCAACGGGTTAGTCAAACTCTAATTCATTTCGTGAATAGTTGCATAATCTTTATCAAGTTCTGTCTCTCTCGCTTTTACTACATGCTTCTTTTCTTTTCCTTCTGTTAACAAATAGGAAAGCATTACTCTTCTGTGTTTGAGAACACGTTAAAGTTTTGAGCATCTTATACTCTGCCATGTGGTGGTTATAGGGAGGTGCAGTTCGAGAAAAATTGTGGGACTTATTGGTTAATGAGGAAGGAGTTGTTATGGAAGAAGGCTTCCCTAATGCCACTGGGAGGGAGCAATCAATCAGAGGGATGAGATCATCTGAATTCTGTTTGCACCCAGCAGGGGACACTCCCACATCGTGCCGACTCTTTGATGCCATCCAAAGTCTCTGTATACCTGTCATTGTCAGTGACAACATTGAGCTTCCATTTGAAGGCATGGTTGATTACTCTGAGTTCTCTGTTTTTGTGGCCGTTAGAGATGCATTGAGACCAAATTGGCTTCTGAACCGTCTTAGAAGCATTTCCAAAGAGCAGAGAGATGAATTTCGGTGCAAAATGGCTGAGATTCAGCCAATTTTTGAGTATGAGAACAATCATCCAGGTGGTATTGGTCCAATACCTTCAGATGGTTCAGTGAATCATATATGGAAAAAGGTTCACCAAAAATTGCCATTGATCAAGGAAGCCATAGTTCGAAAGAAGAGAAAACCACAAGGTGTATCCATTCCTTTACGTTGTCATTGTACCTAAATATACGCTTTTAGTAATTGCGATATGATTGTTTTCTACACCAAGAATGACTCACGTGTTCACTATTGCATTGTTGTCAAACAATTTGATTTTTCTTTTTGGCCAATCAATTGTATTTATTTCAATGTGCTATTTAAGTTATTTTACTTGTTGATGCTTCTTTTTGGGGCAGTTTTTCTGTTCATAAAATCAAAGCGTTGTGAATTATGCATGTCCTTTAGATCACGTGAAAGAGAATTAAAACTTGAACATTATCTGTTTGATAATGGTGAGAGCCATTGTTTTGGTAGATTTTCCCATGCATGTACGTGTTAATACGTACCCATTACAGAATTTTAAGTTTGCATTCAATATGAGAATTGTATAATCATTTCAGATTTGTGTAAAGGAACAGAATTTATATTATCATCTACAGTATAAAGCATCCCTTTGCAACAAGAAAGGGTAACCGATACCCCTTCTTTTTGAAGGAAACGCCACGAACAAAACACTGATCGCGAACCCAACGATGAGAGGAACAGTGTTAGTGAGCTTCCTTGGAATTTCCGGATAATAGCATGCGATAACATCGCTGTGTGATCCTGCAAGAGTAAGAAACGCAATCAACGAAAGTGAAGCATGGAAGAGATCAGACCATCTCAACCTATAATCAGTAGGTACGCATGGTCTCTTCCTGCCTCCATTGAAAGTCCATATCCCTCTGAATGTTGCCAACCCATAGTACAGCCTTCCTGTGGCCGCTCGAAAGCTGTCGGTGAATGTAAAGAATACACAAGAGGCGGCCAGGAATACCACAAAACAACCCATCAACCAGCGGCTCAGACTAGTGCATTTGCCATCATTGGTTAGCAGAGGAGCAAGTATGCTGAAGGCAAGGATGGTAGCTGTTGGTAAGAGAACATTAAGCCGAGCAGTTCCACTTAGAATTGCATTAATGAAATATATGTATTGAGATTCATCACGGTCATCATCATTCAGGTAGTAGTAGTCACCTTCTTCATGGATATCGTTGACATCCTGGGTGATTGATTTGTCCATATCAGTTGTTTTAATCTATGAAGATGAAGAAAGTCTGGTGAAGTCTTGATTTGAACAGCGAGTATATAATAGACTACTGAGCAGGTAATAGGTAAGGGATTCGTTGTTGAAGTGTAGGGGATAAGTAATTCTGTTTCCCTGTTGTCTTTTGGAGGTTGCTTCTGGTTTGAGAAAAGCATATATTTGCTTTCAGTCCAAGATTGGAGAACTTTGAATTCTGAAAAGAGTATATATACTCCTCTCCTGGATCATGATAAACTAGTAAAGGACTTTGCTGGAGTCAAGCACAGGTGATCATAAAAGAAAGTGGCTCGCCCTAGAGTACTGCATACCACTAGCCCGAGACCTTGGGGGCATTAAGCTTAAACCATTTCATTACTCTTTCAACTGGTAATTGAAAGTTAAAAACGAATGTTCATTCAAAATAAGCACATGGACACGGCCAATAATAGCATAACATTGCTACTAGAAAAATAGCTGCAGCTTTTCATTGATTGCTATTAGAAAAATAGTCGCAAATTTTCATTGATTCCATTTCCAAGTAAACATTCTTCAAGCGCAACTGGTGACTCTACACTTTCTCAATGAAGTCTACAAAATTTACATAGATATCCATATATAGGTAGATTAAGCTCGACACCATCCCCAGAACTTTGCTAAAAATCGCAGAACTGCTGGGTGGGGTATATAAATTGTGTCGATAGCCTATTTACAGTATATACTGACAGCAAAAACAAAGCAATGATCATAATCATAAAAAAGACAAAACCCACGAAAATGGAAAGAAATGACCTAGACAGGAATACCGTTGCGTGTCCTTTCTTTCTCCACCTTATACCTAAAAGAGTCACCATCAGTCATTGATACCACAAAGTTCACATGGGTCACGGGATTCTTGTGAGCACCAATGGTTCGGTACACTCAAAAAGTGTATAGACATAAACTTCCTAAATCTCTTCTTATACTCTTTAGGAGAAATAACAGTTGGCAACACATTTTTAGGAACAAGGGAAGACTTAACCCATGTCTCTAAGTGCTTGTCCCACGTGTACTGCCTTAGATAATCAATTATTCCACATACAAGCTCCTGGCGCTGATTGTCAACACCCACAAGTAAAGAATAATCCATCACATCAATCGACTGCAAATGAAAAAGCAAATTAGTGAGCTACTGCACCAGCCTATGTCAAAACATCATATCCAGAAAATCATCAAACTTTCAGAATTACTCACATTGAGGAAAGTTGTGTCATTCCAAACAGCACGTTGCAGCCTACGCTTGGCTTTATTACTGACATATAATGGAGACAAATTCATGTCGTTGACAAAGTTCTGATCCAAAAGAACGTCTCCAGAACCACCAACAGCTGAATTATATCGAGCATGTAGAGCCCCTTTAAGATCATACTGCCGAATAATGTTTCGTCCAAATGTAAGATTCTCCATCACCATTAAATCATGTCTTGTCTCTTTCCCACTTTTTGCCCGTACAGTTACCTGAAAAATCTCAAACATTAACTAGATGAACTAAGAAGAATCCTCAAAGGGGAACAAAAATCAGTCTAACCAACCTGATATATCCCAAAAACTTTTGCAAGGCATGTTTGGTTCCCTAAATCAAATGATTCATTCATGTACTTGAAGTAGTGCAGAGCAAACTTGTCAAATGAATCAAATTCTGTCTTCGTAATCTCCTTAATGATGAACCTGTCGTCAAGTGTTTTTGCAAAGAAGGATTTGCTCTTCCCACCTTTTGCATCCCAGTTTTTACAACGGCTGAGTGAATCAATGTAGATGAGCTCAGATGGGCAGCATCGACCTCGTAGATCACGGAACTGGTTTGCATAAAGACACTTAACTGAGTATTTACCCTTGGCAAGTGATTTTGAAACCCCAATTGAAACCTCTGGACTCAAGACTTCTGGAGGTATCAGAGATTCCAACAAATTCAATCCATCAAAACTGGAGAAGCGTGACTCTGCAGAAGAAGAGCTTAGCGAAGAGTGGATAGAATCAGAATCTGAAGAACCATTGATAGACCAAAGTGGAGATGTTATAGTAGGAATTCTATTCAAGCTATGTAAACTTTCCATTGTTTTGACCGCTGTTTCACCCTCTTTCCTACTATCTTCATGGAATACCAATGTTGACACAGGTAGGTCTCTCAACAAGGCCAAGGCACAAGCAATTATGCTTGAGAGTTCACCTTCATAATCTGAAACCATATAACTATCAGTACCCAAAGGGATGTGCAGCCGAGCACCTTCCTCACTAATTAGTTGATAGACAGATTGCAAGTTTCCCGGAGCATAACTACTGACACACTCAAATCTCGGCACATAACCTCTCTGCAGATCTATCATGTATATCTGTCGGAGTTCTGAAAAGGGCATCCAGAACCATCCATTTAATTTTTCCAAGTTGGATAATAGCGAAGGCGGAGATGCTCCATTTTTAGATACACCTGAATCAACAAAAGAATCATTTTTTGCAAGATTTGCCAAATTTGGAAAGCTTCCATCTACTTGAAAATTTTCAAAGAAAGGAACTTCTCTGCTTGGAAATTATCATCACCTGAATGAATATCAAAAATTTTAGTTCTTGCAGTAAAGTCTTCGTTGGACAATCTCTTTGGGCTTAAACCACTAACCATCATGGTCTTAACATCCTCTGACACAGTAGATGTGTTATCTCTTTCTTCAGATTCTAGGTCAGGTTCACTAATTGGTATTTGTTTAATCACAAAATCATTTGCTTCGTCAGATATATCGGATAAAACTTCAAAATTGTTGCAGTTCTTCAAAAGATTTTCCGGCTCCTCATTTCCTCTAGCAGTTGTGTCATCCTTATTCAAATTCAATTGCTCCGCCACTTTCTCAGCAGCACCTTTTATGACCACATTAGGATCAGGCAATAGAAGTGATTGCAGACGCCTATCCCAAATGCATGATTCGAGCAGAAGCTCCCACCGCAACCGGTTCAAGCTGAGAAGTTTATGAAGAGACTCGTCTGGAATAGCATTCTTAGCAACTGTGCTCTGAATGTCAACCTGTTTTTGATGTTTTCCATAAAACAAACAAGCAAGCAAACAATTTAAAACCATGTCAACTTTTCAAAGATGGGGGAATAAGAAATTGTTGAACATCAAAAAACACAGCTATCCCTAATGATGCAAGCTCAAGAATCTGTCAACAATTAGTAACAAATCACCGCAAACCGGTTCATAAGTATGGCAATTCTTCCTTTTTCCTTTTCTTACACGAAAATAGACGCATAACAATTTAATTTTTACTGCATTGCATGGTTATCAATAATTTATTAGGAAAAACTATAGAGAATGATCCCCATAACTTGGATAAGTAGATCAAATAAAAGGTGCTCTCTAAGAATTCTCATAGAACCTAATGAAGGTCAAGAATTGAGATGCCGGGTAGAAAGACAAACATACATAACTCAATTATAACAGGCAAAAGCCAGTTATATGACTCCTCAGAGCTAAAAACTTCAGAAACAAGTACAAAGATAAGGCTGACCTCAAACATGGCACGTTCCCATTTCAGTATCTCTAAAACGACAGAAAACTCTTTCAATGAGCCTCGGATGTTCAGAGTTGAGCCCACAAGTCGAGATCCTAACTGTTTGAGAGAGCGTTCAACTTCTGTGAACAGCAACATCCCTTTGGTATATAACTGAAAGAAAAGATCACTCTCAATTCAAATGTATTACTAGCATTTGG
>JAWDEX010000004.1:794923-805037 GCA_035221805.1 Trichilia hirta | reverse complement strand
TGACCCCTCATTTCCTCTAGCAGTTGTGTCATCCATCTTCAAATTCAATTGCTCGGAAACCACCTTCTTAGTGGCACCTTTTATGACCACAGTAGGATCAGGCAAGAGCAGTGACTGCAGACGCCTATCCCAAATGCATGATTCAAGCAGAAGCTCCCACCGCAACCGGTTCAAGCTGAGAAGTCTGTGACAAGCCTCATCTGGAATAACATTCTTAGCAATCGTGCTCTGAATTTCAACCTGTTTTTTTATATTTTACACAAAGTGAGCAAGCAACCAAACAATTTAAAACCATTTTAACTTTTCAAAGACAGGGAAAAAGAAATTGTTGAACATCAAAAAATACAGCTATCTGGAGTAAAGAACAACGATTTAGCAAGTAAACTTAAGTGTAGGGAACTGAGAGATATCCCTAGTGATGCAAGCTCAAGAATCTGTCGACAACTGAGTAATAAATCCCCACAGCCTGGTTCACGAAAGTATGGCAATTCTTTCTTTCTTGTTTCCTTTTCTTATATGAAAATAGAAGCATAGCAATTTAATTTTTAAAACATTGCATGGTTTCAACAAAACCAAGTTTGGCCGGTATCAATAACTTATTGCCGAAAACTATAGAGAATGCTCCCATAACTAGGATTATTAGATCAAAAAAAAAAGGTGCACTCTAAGAATTCTCATAGAAACTAATGAAGGTCAAGAGTTGAGCAGACAGGTAGAAAGTAAAAAAATACATCTCAATTGTAAGGCAAAAGCCAGCTATACAATTCCCCAAAGTTAAAATCTCAAAAACAAGAACAAAGACAAGACTGACCTCAAACATGGCACGTTCCTGCTTCAGTATCTCTAACGTGAAAGAAAACTCTTTCAATGAGCCTTGGAGGTTCAGAGTTGAGCCGACAAATCGAGATCCTATCTGTTTTAGAGAGCTTTCAACTTCTGTGAACAGCAACATCCCTTTGGTATACAACTGAAAGCAAAGATCAACTTCAATTCAAAAGTATTACTAGCATTTGGCCAAAGAATATTACGAGGAAAAATCAGACAAGCCACTTACATTCTGAAATTCTTCTTTGAACCATTCTTTATTGAAAGAATTGCCAAACTCCAGTTTTTGAGGCGGCAGAGACACAGTATAAGTCGTGACTGGAGAGTACTTGAACATTGCAACCATGGGGCCTAATCTGGTGTTGCAAGAAGATACCATGGACAATAAGAACATCAAAAATAAGAGGTAATCTTCGCAGAAATAATTTTAAACACAGCAATAAGTGGAATCAAAATTCAGTATTAGAATGATACATAGTCATATACAGCATTACCCTAAAAGTGAACCAAGACAGCACAGACAGCAGCCCCTCATTTTCCTATTGTACTGAGCTCTAAGATCCTAAAACCATTCTCATTACAGGTAACGTTATACCTGATAATCTGCAATATATTTCACTTCTTTAACATTTAGCCAAGTCTACCTCTTATAATTTGTTATTATTATATGATTACTATTATTATTTATTTGATTGAGATATGATCCTAACACACAAGCTGCATTGGACATAACCACACACCCAACCAATGAGCAAAGATGCCGTAGGACTGAAGACATCTTAGGAAAGAAACCCAAAAGAACAACAAAATGCACCACTCAATCAAAAGGTAGACATACCCAAAAAAGTAGAGGAAGTCCCTGTGCAGAGAATGCCCACAGCTTGATAATCTACTTGATGATGAGTGGTGAGAAAAGCTGAGTTCCAGGAACTTTCCAAATGACAGACCACAGGAAGCAGTTGAAATTAACACTCTCTTTGTTGATTTTAAAATCCCATTCCCAGTTTTACATTTACCACAGCGACCCCACATCCAAATTTTTCCTTGTACTTCCCCTGGTAAATGCATTCTATCAGGAAGCCGTTTAGCTTGTATTGTAAGCTGCTTATTGTGATGCGCATAATAGTAAATATGAGCTTCTGGTGATTCCCTGCATGTAGTACATTGAGTTCTCTGCAAAACATTACAGCTTGTATAAGTACACATAACAAGTCATTACAGCCTAAATCTTATTAACAGTTTGGAAACTGCATAGATCCTTCTATTCATCTTATGATTGCCTGCGAGAATACAATAAAAAGCAGAAATCATATGTACAAAAATTTCACAATAGCAAACTTAAATGTCCCAACAGAGCAACAATATTATTTTTCTGCAATGTCATGTGTAGTGAAACCCCATAAAACAAGAAGTTTCACAACAGAAGTAACAACGGTAAAAATGTAAAATTCCCTAACAAATGGAGATCTGAATAACCTGATTGAGTAGATTATCCTGGAGAAACTTCCCAAGGGGAACATCAAAATTCTTGTAGAACATGATGTGAGAAAAATGGCTTTGTTCACAAATTGTCCCCCTTAAGGCATTCCGGCTGGACATTAAAACCAAAATACTTTGAGAATCCAGTGATGCATTAGCATCCTCCTTACTTTGTGATTGATGTTCGTCATTAACGCAATCTCTGTTCACAGAGGCTTCAGAGCAAGCTGGTAAAGATATCGATTGCCCATCAAGTGATTTTTCTGCTTCAGAAGTACTTTTCTTAGTTTCACATGGTTCAGAAACCTCTGTAACTTTTGAAACAGGAACAACTTCAGGGATCTGACCATTCTGCTCTTGATGGAAGCCCAAGGACGAAGACAAGGATGGATAAGAAGCAACTGGTGCAAGAGGGAAATTGTCCCTTAAAACTTTCTTTAGCGAGCCCGAAAGTGATGAAAAACCAGAAAATATGACTGGATTGTACGGCTCAAAAGATAGTATGGAATCTCCTTCTAATCCACTGGAAGCACAGGAACTATCTTCATCGAAACCTTTGGAAATGGGAATATCCATGGTTCTTGAACCACTTTCAGCTGCAGAATCTTCAAGATCAGGAATATTAGCATTCCCATTTTCTAAAGCTGGGTAATTTTTATCCGCTGGCAAGACATCTGCCACTTCAGCAAAAGGAATGGTAGAAAACATTGCTCTCTGATCAACAAGGAAAGATGTTTCAAGAATTAAATGATAGGCCATGACAACAGCATACTGCACCACAGACTTAATCCTCTTCAATTCATCACTGTTGCTCCCTTTCAGCAATACCTTCAACATTATATCATACATCTAGTCAACAAATACTTCATGAGGAGTATTTATAACTGATATTTCATTAAATTCTAGCACAAAGAAAACTAAAAAAAGAGAGAAAAAAGAAGAATTAGTAAGGAATGGAATTTAAGCCCGTATGTAAATTCCTCCTACTATGTGTGTGTCTGTTCATCTATTCATTAGTTTGCATCCGCTCAACTTTTTATATTGGCATGTATGTGCTTGAAGAAAAAGCTTATGTGTCTCATAACTACCCAGAAATTAGAACAAAAAATCAACCGTAAAAGACTCACTGTGCAACCACGACGTGTGGGAAAGCCCTCAATGAACATCAATGTTTTACTTGGCCGCTTTCCACCTTCAGCAAAACCATTATGTTCCTCTACAAATTTTTCAATATGAAAGGAATCACAATGCTTAAGCTTTTGACTAGTCAATGTATCTGATGATAAAATTGACAAGCCTGTACAGCGAGCAATTCGCTCAAGGCGATGGAGTTTCATGTCCAAAACAACTGTCATTCCTTTCGCAAGAATAGACTCTTGAATATCACGAGAAACAGTTTTCTCCACTAGAACCACATTTGGATGGCACATTTCTATCATCTCCATGACAGATTTCAAATGACCCTTTTCCTGCAGTGAAGCAGATGGTGAGAACAAATAATAGTATACTTCCATTACATGAAGATTCCAGATATTTTCATGAAATTACCTGCTCCATTGCATGAAATGATGACAAACCACCAGAAGATTGACCAAGCACTCCCCGGATCAACAATAGCCGTGGGTTCTTGTACTTAGTTGGCATGTGCTTGTGAGCAGCATGCTTTTTAAAAACCAAGCCTTTGATTACTTGACTGAAAGTCAAAAATATATTTTCAAGGGTCAAGAGACTAACACTGAGTAGTCCCACTGGTGAATTAGATGTAAAATCATATTTGAGATGTGTGTGTGCTTGTACATTCCTTCCACTAAACAACAATTGATGAATTATGAAGATGAAACGACTATTCACACCAAATAAATGTTATGACAAGTTCTTTTCTTATGCATATAATTTGTTGAGAACAAACTAAGTACTCAATCAATGCCTTTTGGAGGAAAAAATGGCTGTTAATTTTATTCACACATAATGTAACAAACGGACTACGGGAAGATAATGCATTAAGAACAAAAACGCAGCAATGGAAGTACAGTAACTTCCACTTAGGAGTAATGGAAATTTTACTACTTCAGATATCTATCAATTATCAAACGAACATTTAGTGGTACAAAGATATACAGGGGAAAAAAATAAGAAAGAAGTATAATCATATCACCTTTGGGCCCGAGATCCAGTAGCCATGCATTTTACTTTGACACAGCTATTTAGATCCATAGCTTTACCATCTATAGAATTTGGCCTCAAAGATGAAGCAGCTTCCCATGACACTGATGTAACGATATCCACCCAACTTTCTCCATCTTTGCAACAAGGGGCAACTCCAACAGATTTAAGAAGTTGGCCAACAACAGCCTTGAACTTCCCACTTCCCACCCCGTCCATTGCTCTTTGTTTTTCCTCTTTAAATTTATATCTCCCACAGATTTCATCACTGAATCGACTTAAAGAACTTGGCTTGCCCCACTCTGTGCCATCACAACACTCATCATCATTATAAGCCATACTACCCTCCATGTTGTCCTCTGGATCTTCTGGTTCTGGAGGCTGCCAAATTTGTACATCCATTTCACGATCAGCAGACTGAGAATCCTCAAAGCCATTAACTTTTGCTTTTTCACCATTACTAGGCTGCATTATTTCCACCTCTCTCACGATGTCATCATCATTTCCATTCCTCACATCCTTGAATATACTATTTGATATTTTATTTGATCTACCAAGTCCATTTACTGGACCTTCCAAGCAAGAAGTTTGCAACCGGACATTCAGTCTAAAATTTGTATTCTGTTGATTATTGTTTGTTGAACCTTCCTCGTGATCACTCCTAATCAAAAATCAAATTAAACAGCTTCAATATTTCAGATAATTCAAGGAAAAATAGTCAATCAGCTATACAATTCAAAAACAGACACATCTACCTGTCATTTGAATTTACATCAACCGAAAACTCACCTGAAAGAGCAAAGGATACAGGAACATATTATCATACAATTACAAGGTGAAAATGGATGAGAAAACTAAACAAAACTTTCAAAGTAAATAAGAAAGATCAATTACTGCAGCTTGATAAAGAGCGATCACTGCTTGATAATGAAGTTGTTGGAGTGATCACTGGCGTTTTAAGAGGAGTCAAATTGTCCAGCTTCATATATTCTCGTTCTTGCTTCTCCCCACAGATTTTGCAGGACCAAATGGACCCTTCATTATTTTTTTTCAAAGAATTACCATTCTCAAGTTTCCTCTTATCCTCCTTTGCCTTTGTCAATTCAGCACCACAGTGATCACAGATGATACACATCTGTTGCAAATATAAGTCCAGCAACTAGGCTAATTTGAATGATGTCCAAGCCTGATTACCCAATTAATTCACATAAAACAACTAAATTTAACTTAGAAAAATATATAAATTTTAAGAAGATCCCCTATATGATAATTAATGAAGATCACAACTAACCCGCCACAATTAATCACTCAAGAACACTTATCTCACATGTAGGACAAGAATCAAATTCTGAAAAAGGCATAATTTAAACGCTCAAGGAATCTAGTCCTCGGAGATGATATAAGTTTAATACTCAAAAGCCGTAAACACAAAAGATGGTAAATTAATTTATAAAAGAAGTTACCATTTTCTATTATTCCACCTCACCCCACCCAACCCCAGAGAAAGAAAGAAAGGTCTCTTCATGCCAAAAAGAGCACAAACTGTCGAGACCAAGCCGCAGAAATTCAAGATCAGAGAGATTGTTCATATCACACGTAATAAAATACAACATAGTAAATAACTAAGTCCTCAAAGCACCCCAGTGTGGACAAAATAGTTAATTACTAACAATACATAATCACACAGAGATGAAGATCAAAGCATGTTTGTTCGCTAACTATAAACCAAACTAAACAAACAAATTAAAAAAAAAAAAAAAAATCATGCATACGCTAATGAACAGAACCCAACAGTTTAAAAATATTTCCATGAACACCAAATGAAATACGAAAGGAAAAGTGAGTATATACGCAAATCAAAGGTCGCCACCTTTACAAACTTAAAATCAACTGATCCAATAATTCCAAGAAGATGAATGTGATAGCAAGAAAAAAGAAAAAACATCACAAAGCACAAAGTATTTATAGATAATTGATCTAAAACCTCGGATGAAATCATCAAGTCAATATTTTTTCAGCAGCCCCAAACAAAAGCTTGAAGTTTTCACTCCCCAACAACCGATGTCTAAAAAACAAAACAAATGTCAAAAACCCATTTAAGAAATGGAAAGTTTAAAGCATTAACTTACTGTCAAGAAATAATAATAAGAAAGATTTAGTTATTGGCTCTGTGATCTCTATCATGCAGTTCATACCCCAACGTCAAGGAATTAGAAAGAGAGAGAGGAGGAGAGAGCCTATAAAGTGTTTAGAAATGAAGCAAGGCAAGGAAGGAATGAAGATGGAAGCAAGAGCAACGGAAGATTTCTAAAAACTACAAGGAATGTTTTTAAAGTGGGGTCCACTGCTGTTTATTATCTTAAATTAATTCACTGTTTTTTAAGATTATTTTAAAATATATTATTATTATTATTATTATTATTATTATTATTATTATTATTATTATTGCTGTCTAAATTCAAATTCAAAGGATAATTTTCATGGCAATAAGTACCATTACCATTGCCCTCTAGTCTTCCCTTTAACAAGTATGCTCCTGATTGTTTGTGTTTATTACATTCATCTCACCTAATTTTTTCTTTTTTAAAAAATTTATGTAATATATTAAAAATGATAAAACTTGGATCGATTAGTCCTAATAGAACCGTACAATAATAACACGCCATATGTTATAATTTTTTATTATAATTATTATTAATTATAATTGATAAATATTAACATAAATACAAATATGGTTAAAAGTTATTAAACAGGCATATAAATAATTGATACATTGGTCGTATTTATGATTTTTAAAATATATTAAAATTTTAAATTATTATATAAATATTAAAAGTATTTTTGGTATTATAAAATTTTATTAATTTTTAAAATAAAATTTATTGATATGAATTTTTAATAAAATTTATTTATTTTAAATCTTATTTAATTGCGAAGCCATAGCAACTATGTAATAGTAATGTCTGGATATCAGGAATGTCTTACGCATAACATAAATTGTTAATTTCCATTATTTATAGTGATTAGTTCATTCGATAATATTTTTTAATTTATTCATATTATTGTTGAAAAAAATATAATTTGTATGTATATATTATTTTTAAAATTTTGCTACCAAATATTTTTAAGATACTTGTCAAAGTTTCTATATTTGATAAATTATATTTTTTAATGCATTAAAATTTATCTTTAATTATTATGTTAAATATTAAAAATTATTATAAATAATAAATATAAAAGTTTTAACGAGTGTCCTAATTACTCTTATTAACAAAATCTTTATTTTTAAAATAAATTTTCATGACTAATACTCTTATAACACTTATTAAAATTTTTATATTTATTATTTATAATAATTTTTATTATTTAATATAATAATAAATAATAAATTTTAATGCATTAAAAATTATAAATTATCAAATACAAAAATTTTAACAAATATTTTAAGAATATTCATTTTGTAAAATTTTTAAAATAAATATTTTTAAACAAGAAAGATCATGATTTTTGGGAGAAGAGATAATTTAATGGAATTAAAATAAATATTTATTTTAAAAACTAGAAAATAATTCGTGAAAAAAATTTTAAATTTTGATCTTGTGTCAGAATAAAGGTAGCAGGGATTTAATCCTTAATAATAATAATAATTAAATCATTTAATTGAATTTTTATATAAATATTAAATTTGATCTTATTTTTATGAACCAACCCAAATCCGAGAGGGAATTTAAATTAATTAATTTTTTTATAAGTTCTCAGCTCCCAAGTCAAAAATATCTTTTTAAATGTGTCTAAATTACTATTATACCCTTAGTTTAAACTTTGAAATTTTTGAAAAGGACATGATCTAGCACTGATAATATATGTTGGAAAAAAACGAAGCAATATCAACAAGAGTCAAATACATTGGATACGGTACGTGGCGTGGAAGTCAATTTAAAGATTTTCCGAATTCCTCGCATGCAGGATGAGAATTAATTCCATGCAATTAAATAAAAATAAATATTAGATATACAAATTTTTTATAACAAAATTATTTTATTAGGGGAATGACAAATACCCCTCTATGATTTACTTAAATGACATATGCCCCCTTGATCTATCTTTCGTAATAAATTCCCCCCTAAAAGTTGTTACATACACCCCCCTATAATAATGCAATTACTATTATACTCTCTTAAAGTTTGACATTTGACATAAACTCAGATTTGTTATCTTTCTTTGTAAATCTTTCTGTTCTTCTTCTCCAACTAAACTTTTAAATTTCTAACAATCAAAAACTCATATTTACATATATAGCTCAACAACTTTCTCTTCTATTTTGATGTAAAATGAGTTATCACTGCCCCTAGTTATCCTAGTAGCCCGCCAACAGCCACTCTTTGCTAAGATCTTCTCACCCTTACACCATTATTTGGCCTCTAAGTGAAAAATTCATATCTCAAATTAGGTGTATTTTTATCATTTTATAATTTAAGAGCATTATTATCATTTTTATCATACTAATGTATGAAGTGTAGGTTACGCGTAGACGATATGTTCTAAAGGATATATATGATCGTGGGTTAGAATTTTCGAGCAACCAACTATTGAAGAAGAAGCAAAAAAAGGTAGTAAACTATAGAAAATTCAATTGAATAAATCAGGTAATTCATTTGAGCAAATTTTGTCTTAGGAGATTGGGTCGAACAAATCTAAAAGTATAAAAATTTTAAAAAATATTTAAAATTTCAATTGAATGAATTTTGGAATTTGTTCGTTCGAAGAGCTGTGGGATAGGATAGATTTACGGGTATGAGGCCATTTAGTAGAACGAAAAGGAGAATTCGTTCGACTAAATACAGATATAGAAGATTCATTTGAACGAATCAAAGAATTTGTTCAAAATAACCTAAAGATAAATAAATTTTAAGGAGTGTTAAAAATTTCAGTTAAATTAATTAGGGCATTCATTCAACTGAATTAAGGCAAGATGCATATTATATTTTAGGAAATACCAATCATTTAGTTAAATGAACCTCTCGATTCATTCGACTGATCACTTTTAGAATGACTTGTTTTGCCCCTCATAAATGTCAGTTGCTTTTATTTAATCAAAGGTAATTTAGTCATTTCACACTCTAGTATATACACCCCTAAAAGTTTCAGATTTCTCCCTTCTCCTTTTTCTTTATGTTTTTCACCTTTTTCTTCCCATCTCTCACGGTTTCAATAATCCCCTCCCTCTCTTTTGAAATTTTTTTTTTTAAATTTCTTTCAATTTCTAGCTTAAAAGAACATCCATTCATGATTCTAAGACTATTATTACTATTATTTTTCATGAATTAAACCACACTTTTGGCATAAGGGGTACCTAGGGTTTATAGCAAAATTGGGGGTTTCTACAATTAAACTATAATTCAACTTTCTCAAGTCATAATCAATTTATTGGTAAGATTTTTAATGAATTTTAAGCTTAAATTCGTAGAATAATTAAATTTTTAAGAATTTACTATTCTTCTAGGAAATTCAAGAGAATTAGCTTGATTTAGACAAATTAAGTATAAAATTAAATAATTTAGTTAGGTAATATTGTATTAAGAGTTAAAATGACTCGATTTAAAGTTTTGGCAAAAATCGAGTAAAGAATTAATATTCACACGTATTG
>JAWDEX010000004.1:778632-794823 GCA_035221805.1 Trichilia hirta | reverse complement strand
CACGAGAAACAGTTTTCTCCACTAGAACCACATTTGGATGGCACATTTCTATCATCTCCATGACAGATTTCAAATGATCTTTTTCCTGCAGTGAAGCAGATGGTCAGAACAAATAACAGTATACTTCCATTACATGAAGAATCCAGATTATGAAATTACCTGCTCCATTGAATGAAATGATGACAACCCACTAGAAGATTGACCAAGCACTCCCCGGATCAACAACAATCTTGGGTTCTTGCACTTAGTTGGCATGTGTTTGTGAGCAGCATGCTTTTTAAAAACCAAGCCTTTGATTACTTGACTGAAAGCCAAAAATATATGTTCAAGGGTCAAGAGACTAACATTGGGTAGTTCCATTGGTGAATCAGATGCAAAATGATATTTGAGATGTGTGTGTGTGCTTGTACATTCCTTCTGCTAAACTGCAACTGACAAGTTACAAAGATCAAAAGACTATTCACAAGTTCTTTTCTTTCTTATGATCATAATTTATGGAGAAAAAACTGAGCACTTAATCAATACCTTTTGGAGGAAATAAAAATGACATTTCATTTATTCACACCATGTAAGAACTGAATATGGAAAGATAATGCATTAACAACAAGCATGCAGCAACATAAGTACGGTAACTTCTACCCAAGTGTAATAAAACATTTCCTATTTCAGATATCTAACAATTATCAAATGAACATTTAAACTTATTATCAATAATTATTATATTATTAACTTATAACACATTTAATTGTAAATTTTTTAATAAATAAATCAGATATATTTAAATTTTGATGAATATTAAATAGATGATTGAACTATTAATAATAAAGTAATTCAAAATATAAAAATAATAACTAACTACTAATATTGATAATTTATTCTATTATTAATAATATTTTATAGTATTAATAATCAATGAAGCACTAAAAAAAAATATACAAGGAAAAAAAAAAATCAGAAACAAGTTTAATCATATCACCTTTGGCCCCGAGATCCAGTAGCAATGCATTTTACTTTGATGTAGCTATTTAGATCCATAGCTTTATCATCTATAGAATAAGGCCTCAAAGATGAAGCAGCTTCCCATGATACTGATGTAACGATATCCACCCAACTTTCTCCATCTTTGCAAAAAGGGGCAACTCCAAAAGATTTAAGAAGTTGACCCACAACGGCCTTGAACTTCCCACTTACCACCTCTTCCATTGCTCTTTGTTTTTCCTCTTTAAATGTATATCTCCCACCAACTTCATCACTGAATCGACTTAAAGAACTTGGCTTGCCCCACTCTGTGCCATCACCACACTCATCATCATCATCATCATTATAAGCCACACTACCCTCCACGTCATCCTCTGGATCTTCTGGTTCTGGAGGCCCCCAAATTTGTACATCCATTTCACGATCAGCAGACTGAGAATCGTCAAAGCCATTCACTGTTTCTTCTTCACCTTTACTAGGCTGCATTATTTCCACCTCTCGCACAATGTCATTATCATTTCCATTACCTACATCCTTTACGATACTTCCTCTCATTTTATTTGATCTATCAAGTCCATTCATCGGACCTTCTAACCGAGAGTTTTGCAACCGGCCGTTCAGTCTAAAATTGGTGTCCTCTTGAATATTGTTTGTTGAACCTTCCTCTTGATCACTCCTAATCAAAATTCAATATCTCAAATAATGCAAAGAAAAATAGTCAATCAGCAGTAAAATTCAGAAACAGATACACCTACCTGTCATTTGACTTTACATCAACCGAAAACTCACCTGAAAGAGCAAATGATACAGGAACATATTACAACACAATTACATGATAAAAATGTATGACAAATTAAACAAAACTTTCAAAGTAGAAAAGAAAGATAAATTACTGCAGCTTGAGAAAGAGCGATCACTGCTTGACAATGAGGTGGTTGGACTGATCATTGGTGTTGCAAAAGGAGTCAAATCATCCGGCTTCATATATTCTCGTTCTCGCTTCTCCCCACAGATTCTGCAGGACCAAGTGGACCATTCATTATTTATTTTCAAAGCATTTCCATTGTCCACTTTCCTTTTCTCCTCCTTTGCCTTTGTCAATTCAGCACCACAGCGGTGACACATGCTACACATCTGATGCAAATATAACTCCAGCAACTGGTCTAATCGGAATGACGTCCAACCTTGATCACCTAATTAATTCACATAAAACTACCAAATTTAAATTAGAAATTTTAAGAAGATCCCACATATGATAATTAATGAAGATCACAACCAACCCACCACAATTACACTCAAATACACTCATTCACATGTAGGACAAGAATCAGAATCTGAAAAAGGCATAATTTGAACACTTAAGGAATCTAGTCTTCACAGATAATATAAGTTTAAAACTCATGATTTATGATTGTCTATTATTCCACCCCAGCCCACCCAAACCAAGAGAAAAACTAAAAAAGAAAGGTCTATTAATAGCAGAAAGAGTACAAATAGTTGTGGCCAAGCCCAGGAAACCCAAGATCAGTCAGATTGTTCGTATCACAAAAACATACATGGAATTAATCTCATCTCCAAAAGGCCTGTAATAAAATCCAAAATAGTAAATAACTAAGTCCTTAAAGCACCCCAGTTTGGACAAAATATGTAATTCTTAAACAATACATAATCAAAGAGAGATGAAGATCAGAGCATGTTTGTTCGCTAACCATAAACCAAACTGAACAAACAAATTCAAGAAAATATATATATCATGCGTACACAAATGAACAGAGCCTAACAGTTCAAAAATATTTGCAAGACCAAATGAAACACAAAAGAATAAATGAGTATATACCGAAATCAAAATTCGCCATCTTTACAAACTTAAAATCAACTGATTCAATAACTCAAACAAGTTGAATGTGATAGCAAGAGAAAGAAAAAAAAATTCATAAATCACAAAGAATTTATAGATAATCGATTAAAAACCTCGGATGAAATAATAAGTCAATATTTTTTCAGCAACCCAAATGCCAACCTAACAAAATCTTGAAGATTTCACCCCCCATAACAATATCCAAAACAGATGAAAGTTGCCATGTTTAAACTCTGATGTCTGAAGAAAGAAAACAAAAGTCCAAAAGTCAAATTAGAAATGGAAAGTTTATAGCATTAACTTACCGTCAAAGAAATCCTAAGAAGAAAGATGTGGCTATTGGCTCTGTGATGTCTATCATCCAGTTCATATCCCAACGTCAAGAAATTAGAGAGAGAGAGACTAGGAAGTGTTGAGAAATGAAGAAAAGGGAGAAGACGCAAGAAAGGGCAATGCAGATTAGTAAAAATAACAAGAAAAGTATTTAAAGTGGGGTCCACAACTGTTTATTGTCTTAACTCTTTTTCAAGATTATTTAAAAAAAAAAATTAAATTACTTCACTGTTTTTTAAGATTATTTCAAAAATTATTATTATTATTATTATTATTATTATTATTATTATTATTATTATTATTATCGCTGTCTAAATTCAAAGGGTAATTTTCGTGATCACAAATACCATACCATTTAGTGTAGATAATTCTGGTTTACCTTCAACCCTTCCATTTTACAAATACGCACCGGATTAAATTCATCTCACCTAATCTTTTTCATTTTTTCTAAAAACAATATATATATATTAAAAAAACTTAGTTGTGACGGTGTATTAAGGCTGTTCATATGTTTTTTCATTATAATTATTATTAATCATAATTAATAAATTATAAAATAATATATACATAATTAAAAAAAATTTTGAATATTCATTTTGAATTGAAATACTGGTATTAATTAGTTCAATCAACAAATTTTTTTTAAATTTTATTAATAAAATTTATTCTTATTATTATTAAAGAAAAATATAGTTTGTATTTATATATTATTTTTAAAATGTATATATAATGGAAAGATCATGATTTTGTAAGAAGAGACAAAATTCATAAACACTTCTAAAATTTGAATGCTGATCGGGCGTCCGAAAAAGGGCAAGCTGGTAAATTTCAACTGGAACCCTAAATCCTAATACCACCAAAAATTTCCTTTTTTGAAAAAAAAATTAACAATAAAAATATTTTATATACATATTAAATACCCAAGTCTGAGAAGAAATTCAAATTAATTAATTTCGTCATAAATTCTTAACTACGAAATCTATAATATCTTTTAATTAATAAAATTTAATTACTATCATACCCTTGCTTTAATTTGTGAAATTCCCAGAAAAGACATTATCTACTACTAATATGCTAGAGAAAGCCGAAGCAAAATCAACAAGAGTCAAAATACATTGGATACGGTACGCTGCGTGGAAGTCAATTAAAAGATTTTCCGAATTCTACGCATATGGAGGATGGGAATTCAATTCATTAATTTCATGCAATTAAATAAAAGTAAATAATACGTAAAAAATATTTTATATTATATTATTATCACAGTCTTGAGAATTCGATTGGGTAATTCAAAGGCTGATTTTTTTAATATTTAATGATTTAAATTTGTCATTTTAAATAATTCAAATTATTTATTTTTTTTAATTTAAGGGACTTTTTCTCCAAAAATATTTTTTTAATTTTTGTCTGAATATTAAAATTCTAAAAATCTTTACAAAAAAAATTTATTTATAATTTACTCACTTAAAAATCTAACATTTTCCCTCCTCCCTTTTCCTTTTCAGGATGTATATGTATTTTTATCAAAGAATGATACATCTTAAATTTAATATAATAAATTATATAAATATTTTTTTATTTTATATATAAAAAATTTGCATTACTAACAATATTTATTTGCTTGTCTTCTATGTTTATAAATATAAAAATAAATTTTATAAGTGTAATTATATCATATCATATTCTCTTCTCATTTTGTAAAATAAAAAAAAAAAAAAAATTATAAGTACTATACATAACCTTGCTCAATAAATAAATCAGTCAAATTCAATCAATTTACACAGATTTGAAATTTATGTATATTTATTTTTTGGATGACGGAAACAGATATTCTTGCAGTTTAGTCCCCCGGATAGCTGGCATTTCACGAGATTATCTTGGAATATTTATTGATTACTGCTTTGCTCATTAACATCTAATGTAATAATAAATAGGAAAAAATCAATGTAATAAATGAGAACAACAAAATATAGTAACATTTTTTTTCTTCTTTTATTTATATGATATTTTCTTTTAAAAAAAATTATGACCTTTTTTACCTTCTGAATAATCTAAATAATCACAAAACACTAATTTATTAATCTAAATAAAAATTAAAATAAATTGATATATTTAACTACTAAAATAATTATGGTTAAATTAATTTGATATATTTAACTATAAAAATAATTGTGATTAAATTATAATTATAACAAAATAATCCAAAAATATCTAAATTAATGAATTTTGTAGCAAATTAAAATTTATATGTATTTTTAAATTAATAAAATTAATAGACATAGTTAATTTTAGATGTGCATATGACTTCTAACCGAAAATAAATTATCTTTTTAGAGTAGCAATTTAGTCCTTGTAAACCTTAGCCGACTTATATAAAATTTAAATTAACTAAAATTAAAGATTAATTTGTAATAAATAATTAAAGTTATTATTATTTATTAATTTATTGAAATTAAGGACTCAATTGCCGATGCCTAAAGGGCTAACGGATCCAATCCAATAAAAAAAAAACATCAGATTACCTTGGCACGTCTTCAATACCTAGAATTTTCGACTTTTGACTTGACTCTATAAAAAAACATTAAATAAATAATGCAAGAATGTAGGAAGTAATGGAATCAAGTGAAAATATACAAAAGTTTAAGGGCATTCATTTGCAAATACTGAAAATTTTGTTTGAAATGGTTGTCCCGGTGTCCCAGCCATAATGCCGGCCATGTCTTATGCAAGGACGACAGTAGAATGTAATAAATTAATAATAATATTTTATAGAGAGGCACTTCCGAGGTTTACGTTCAACTTTTCCTTGTTCTAAGATTTCTTTCTTTTGACGATATATGTTCAAAGCATTAATTTTTTTACCGCTTTGCCCTCGATTAAATTAAAAAATTATTTATTATGCATTTCTTAAATTTAATTGGATAATTATTTTATTTATATTTCTAAAAACAATTAATCAACAATCTTAAAATACATATTATAATTATTAAGAGATTGCTTAAATTTTAAGGGCGAAGAATATAAGATTTAGTTAAATATATATTTTAATCTCGTTATTAGATATTCTGTAGCAATATTATTGAAGAGAAAAATAATTACTACAAAATGATAAAAATAGTGGTTCGATCACATGATTATTTATTTGTTTTTATTATGCAAAAATACTAATTTAGTTATTGAAGTTTTTTTATTGGGCAATTGACATTATTTTTAACTTTTTTCATATTTTAGGTAATTAAAGATATTTAACACCATCAAATTTTTACTGTATGATATTTGAAGTTAACCCCGCTATACCCTTATAAGTATATTATTTATCCAAATTTTACACATTAACAAATATAAAAGATTATTTTTAGGTTCGTCCGTATTTAAATTTGAAAAGGTGTATGAAAATTTTAGGTGTGTATAATTTAAAAATAACACTAATTTTAAAAATGAATTTTAGCTAATAAGTACCTTTATAATACTTGTTAAAATTTTTATATCTACTATTTACGATAATTTTTATATTTAATGTACTAATTAATGATGAATTTTTATGCATTAGAAACTTTAACAAGAGTTCTAAGAGCATTTGTTAGCAAAACTGAAATAAAATATTAAAATTAAAATTTTAAAATTTTTATCAGTTTAAATAATTTTATTTTTATTATAATTTTTTAATTATAGTTATTTTAAGAATTAAATACATCATATTATCTTTATTTTATTTAAATTTATTAATTAAATTAATAAATTAAAATCAATCCTACTAATTTTAAAAATAATCATGTAAATCCTATTTTATTAAAAATTAATAATTTGAATATTTTAAACATTTTTTATAATTGTAGTAACCTTCTTAATCATAATTATTTCGATAATCAAATATATAAAATTATTTTTATTTAAATTCATTGATTAAATTAAATTATTAAAGTCTTTTTGATTTTTTAAAAATAATAAGATTAAAATGTATATCTTGATCAAATTCTAAAAGTGTTTATGCCATTTTTTTTTAGTTTTAATTTAAATTTTATATAATGATTTTTTATTATACTTTTTATTCAATTAAGTAGATATGTCTAATTACATTGAGCACGAACCGGGTGTAATAAAAGCACGCGTACCTCTCCGTACAGTGAAGCCAATCAACTACACTGGTAGCATTGTAGCACTGAATTAAATAACTACACGTGGTAAACAATTATCGAATATGACACGCGTCGGAATTTGAACGGCTGATGCCAGATATTCTAGGAGCCACTGATTCGTTTGGACGCGGAATGATTGACTTGAATGAATCAGCCAGTTCTCAGGCCCGTTAGCACTTGGCGAATTTAGAGGGTTGTTTACGTCAATTCAAACTACAGTTAATGACGAAACTACCCCTATTTTTCGTGAAGTGAGGGGCACGGCTGTCTTCTCTACTATGACATGGCGGATTTCTATTGGCTACAAGAGGAGACTCTTGAAGACGGTCCGTGCATAGAACGGAAAGCAATAATTGAGAACAATAATTCAAGAATTATTATTAAAAAAATAAAATAAAAATAAATTTATTTCTGTTATTAATTTTCAAACTTGAGAATATTAAATAATATATTTATTGAAGATTCAAAATTCTAAATCTTGAAAGTTTAGCTCCTCTTATTTTCCTTTCAGTCCCATCAAAGACCAACCACTAGTGACTATCCCCTCGTATTAATTTTAATTTTTAAAATAAAAATATTGACTAAAATCAAATAAGCAAGAAATTGGGTTTAGACTTTTAGCCCCTTAACACTTACAAATTATTTACAACAATAATTTTATTATCAATAATAATAATAATAATAATAATAATAATATTTTTGGCATAAATTCAAATAATATTTAAAGTATTTATTTTTTAACTTAATACTGAAATATGTATAAAATTTACAGTATTACATTAATTTGTATAATAGCTTTAAAAGTCTATTATTACTCTTATTCTTCTAATTCTCTTTTTTATCATCATTATTATTATTCTTATTATATAGGATTATTAGTGTTGTTATTATTTTAAAATTTTAATATTATTTTTGTATTTTGATCATGAATAATTTAACATATAAATGTATAATCTCAATATAAAAAATATTTTAATTAATAGTAGCCCTCTTAAAAATACTATAAATTTATTATGGATTATATTATTGGCCCTACCCTTACTATATATTTTTGTTTATCTTAAATATGCCCTTCATAATCTATCATTCATTCATATAATAATAATAATAATTTAGATGTATAACATATGGTAAGAAGACAAATGGATGATCAGTGATACAAGTTGTAAAGATGATCTACAATGAGACAAATTAATACAATTTAATCATTTGATTAAGATTAATTAATAATTGCTTGCACCTCCAATTTCATCCATACATCTGTTTCTAATTTTTTTTATTTTATTTGAAAATGGGTATTTATTTAGAATATCAAAATAATTAAAACTTGAAAAATGTGCCATTTGTCATTTAATCTAATGGGCAGGCTACAAATGCATTTAATTATAAATTATTTTCCATTTTATGTCAAAATTATGAGTTTAATAAATTTTTATGTGTTCAAATTTGTAAAAAAAAAAAATATAAATAATAAAAATTAAAGTTGCATGATGTAATTATGATCCCTAGATTCCACTTGGGGAAAATTATGGTGTATATTAACATACCATATATTTTTTTTTTTTTTGTTGTTGTAATCTATAATTCTTAAGTCATAATTTTCAATCTTTTTTTATAAATCTTAATTTTATAAATTGAGAATTATAGCAAGTTAAAAATTACATTAAAAAATTAAACAAATTTACTATACATTGAATTGTACCATAACATAATTCCTTAAATTTGGTTTCATTAATTGAATAAAAGAAGAAACTTTTTCAATTATTCAACTTTAAATTTTAGCGCTTCATATTTTGAAAACATTTGAATTTAATTCTATCCAACTTACCCAGATTTTTTTTTTTTTTTTTTATGTTTATGTCCAAATTAAATATTGGATTATAATTATAAAATAAAATAATTCAACCGTTGAATTATAACACAGCCGATTTTAAAATAAAAATTAATTTTTTGAACTTATTATGACTCTTACTCACTCCTTTAAGGATTTAATTATCACATTTTTTTAAAATTAAAATATTACTAATATTTTTTTCCAAAAAAATCATTAATAATATATATATTTATTTTTTTATAAATATAGCTTTATCTTTTTTTTTAATGGTTTACTTGTTTAATTACTAATTACAACTTTTAACAAAATAAAAATTACTTTAAATATATATTTTTTTGATAAAATAAGTTATATCATGAAAATGATTTTACATTATGGTCTTTGAAAATATTAATAATAACTTATGTTAAAATAATATTAGAGAAGTCAACTTATGTCGCGATATTTGTATTTTAAATGATGTAAAAATTGACCTACACCTCATTTATTAATTAGTTTTAATAAATGAGATTAAGTGACAATGAAATAGTCAATCTTCTCATAATTTAAATAAAATATTAAAATACAAATAAAAAATTATTACATAAGTTTGTGCCACTAAAAAAAAAATTGCTTACAAATTTTTGCTAACACATATTATAATTTTTAACAAAAAAAAAATCTTAAATTCGTTCAACCGTGTCATCTCGATTTTTTATGTTGATTTATCCATTTTATCATATTAATTATGAAATAAATTTATTTAAATTTTTTTTATTTTTAACATTATCCGTTATATTAATATTACTAAGTAAAAATATTTAAACTAGTAAAGAAAAGGTTCACCTATTAAATTAATAAATTATTATGCATTAAATCATTAATCTCTAAGAAAAATATACAATGAAAATAATAAATATGATATTTCAATTTAAAAAGTTAAATCATGGAAGTCAAAATCATAATCAGTTGATAAGTCACCCAAAGTGGATGCTGATGTATTATCTGTAAATAAATTCAATTTTTTTTTTTAAATTATTTATGTTATATCTTTTTCTTCTTGCATTCTATGGTGTTAGGTTTTCATGTGATATCTTGGCTTTTAATTTAAATATTCATTTTTTATTTTAAATTTTAAAATGATTTTTATTTATTTATCTATTTATTTTTGGGGTTCTTGATAATTATTTATCTATAATATAAATAAATAATTTTAATAGTATATTATTTTAATTTCTACAAATTTCCATATCCACTTTGAAGGCATAGAATTATCTAGATATTAGTTGAATGTCAAATTAAGCCTAAAATAAAATTAGTTACAAATTTCAACACTTGCAAATTAAATAAATAGAAAAAAGTGCTTCCTACAAAAGCACTTTTTTCTATTGTTTCTCTTTGAAAAATTTATGCTCCTAACTATCTATTACTTTGTCAAAGCCTATTTTATTATTCCTCTTGTCATTTTCATTACACAACTAAAATAATTTAGAAAATTGAGAAATTGGAATAAGATATGATCACTCCATTGAATTCTAAACAATTTGGTCCAACCACTTTTCCCATATGCTATAACAATATTAAAAAGATTAAAAGTCCATCTACCATTAATATGTTCATTCATGTATTTAAAATGAGGGATTTAAATATTAAAAGTTCTATGGGTGACTTTGATTATGTTTCTAAAAAAATATATATATTTTTTATTTTAAAAAATAAAACTAACATAGAAAAAATTATGTCACAATAATATAATTAGTGACATCAATTACTATATTAGTTTGTGGAAAGAATTTATGCACATAAATTTATTTTTTTAATACTATTAATTATGTTAATATCCTTTTATTCTTAAGTGAGTAGTCAATATACGTAAATTTTAATTTTAAAAATTATAAATGTGATCCTAAATTTAATTATTACTTTTACGCAAATCGTAAATAAATACGTGTTTGTGATGAGAGGGTCTACAGTGCTAAATACACTCCAGTTTAACTTCTGCGTAAGTTATAAATAAGCGTGTATTTATGATAAACAATTTACGGCGCTAAATGGGCCTCGATTTAGTACCATTTGTAAAATTCAAAAAATCTTATCAAAACCGAAGTTTTGGGTTAAAAAAAAAAATTATCTTTCTTATGTCATAACTAATTATTAGAAATAGTAAATCTTCTTTACTCTTTTTCTGTGTATCCTTTACTTCATATGTAGTCAAAACTCGGAATCATTTCGTTTTGGTGGATAAATATTTTTTCATGTTTTCATAATTACAAGTTTGAAAGGAAATGAAATGCAACTTGGAATCATTTTGTTTAGTAGGAACACAAATAGAATTTGGCCCATCATATGACAAAATGGGGTGGACTTAGTTATACTCTTTTGTATTTCTATTTACACCTTACAATACTTTTTTCTAAACAGAAGAAAAAAGATCTTATGACATCTCATTTTCAAAGATATTCCTTCAAAAGTATTAAAAATATCAAGAAGTTTTAGATTAAATAAACCTTATCAAATTTTTAGTGAGATTCACCGACTTTTTTGATAGCCTAGAAAAAAGAAAAAGGACATGGAAGCTCACAACGGGGAACTAGTTTGTGAATTAGGCCCATTTTCGGGACACTGGGCCCGATTTTCTGATGTTGGGGTCAATTTATTCACATATGTATACAATAATTCGTGTAGAAGTTTTGTCAATTGAATACAAAATCAAGAACAATTATGAAGAGGGATAGAAAGGAGAGAGAGACCCAGAATAGAATAGAACTAAACTCAATATTTCTACAAACAAAAACCAAAGACAAATTCTTAAACCAATAGAAAACCAATCACATCTTCCACTTGAACTAGAAAAACATAAAAAAAAAAAGAAAAGAAAAGAAAACCCTAGCATGATACATCCGAAATTAAATACTCAGCTCTGTTCGGTAATGGGGTGTAACCGTTTTTAGGTGGTTATAGGATACAAACTCTAAATGTCGAATGAAAATGGATGTTTGCTTTGGAAGTGCAACGTAAAAATAGAACAATTCCAAACGAAATCTTAATTTGATGGTACATGGTAGTATTTTCCTTTACACATGCATTTGTAAACAACAGGGCATGATTCTGCAACCGAACACTTGAAGCTCACCATCACACGCTTACAGGGATAACAAGCTCCACATGCATGCGTACAGTCGGGAATACTCGATCCGGTCCGGTTGACAACTTCCATACCTATTCCACCATTACCTCCAACTGCATCACCCTTTTCTTCAAGCAAGCTGACTGAAATATCTTTTCATGGGCAAAACAAAAAATCAAAAAACTGAAAAATATTCGTTCAAACCATCAAATAAAAAGGTAAATGATTGTTTCTTTCCTATTTTTTGATCTAATACTTGAGAGTGTTTGATTTTGTTTTGTTAAATTTGTAATATCTGAGTGTTGAGTATTTTTTTAAAAAATAGAGGGTATCAAAGTATTAGGCTTAAAAACAAGGAAAAAAATAATTATTTACTAACATACAATGATCAGGGGAAATTCGGGCGCAGCTCGAACCCGTTGTCAAGAACATGATCATGAAGAAGAAGAAGATGAAGATGAAGATGAAACCAACTCTAATCCGACATATTCCATTTCCAACTGGGAATAATAACAACAACTTCAAGTTCAACATATTGAATCAATATTAATGTTTCAGACAAGACTAGTACACATACAGGACATATATCAGTGTTGTGTTTGTGTTTGAGATTTAAAATAGGGAAGAAGAAGGAGAAGTTGATTTATATATAAAGAGTAATGAGACCATAAATAAAGCTACTCGTACTATCATACCTGAAGCATTTCACATGATCCATGCATTGCCATCTGACGGTTCTTCTTGTTTTGATAGTCTTCACATGTTTTGCAAAGTGTATTCAATTAGAAATGACAAGGAATTTAATATTCAAATTTCAAAACGAAAAACAAAATGGCATTTATTCGAAGTTACAAGTACAATGCATTTATTTAAGTAAGCATTTGTATCTTAATTTTATATAGAAAAATATAAATAATAAAAATTGTGTACTCTTAATTTTATTTAAAGGTAATTTTATTTATTTCATTCAATGCATCATCATAATTCTATTATAAACATATTAAAAATATTCTAATATTGTAGAATTTTTCTTCTAGGATAGATAATTTCATTTTTAATGGATATTTGTATCTCAATTTTTTAATTTTTTATATTTATTTTTTTGTAATTAAATGGCAGTACATGGAGAAATATTACAGTTTATATTTTTATAAAAGTAAGTGAAAATTCAGGAGAATAAAAAAATAAATTATATAAATAATCATATAATACTGTCATATTAGTAAAAGACAAATATGTTATTCAAATAGATTTTCAAATTCTGTGAAATTTTGATAAAATTCAATAATTAAATTTATATTATTGAATGGATGATTGCAGTTTTTCTGGTGTGCTAAATTTTTTCTTACACTAAATTAAGTAAAGCAGTAGAAAAATAAAAATTTACAAATTAAATTAAAAACAATGAACATTGAGATGGTAATGGCAGTGAAGTGATATATAATGCATTCATCAAAATATTAGAAGAGAAAATTAAAATGAACCTATTATCACAATAATAATATTAAAAATATAAATTATTTATGCAATTTTTTAATCAAACTAATATGACTATTATATGATTATTTATATAATTTATTTTTTTATTCTCATAAATTTCCAATTACTCTTATAAAAATATAGAATATGATAATTATATATATTATCCATTAATTTATATAAAAAAATAAATATATTTTTTTAAAGTTTTATGCACTCAAATTTTATTTTATATTTAGACTCGAATATAAATAGATGATAAAGAAAGTGATTTGTTTATACTACCACAAATTATTTGTTCGTGCCTCTCCAACACACACACACACACACACACACACACAAATTGTTTCTTGTACATAGCTATTACAACAATATGAATAAGAATTGTTCATGGATAGAGAGTCATATGATTCATAGGAAAATCCCATTGGATGAAGTGTGTAATTAAACACATCCTGTCATAAACGTGAAGTTCTGATTTTTGTGTAAATGAACTTCCATTTATTTATTTCGTTTCATTCCATAATTTAATGCATGGCATACATAACTTTTGTCTCTCTTTACTAGGCTTTCATGTTTCCTTCTTGTTTCAAAGTACCATCTTTATTTCCTTATAATTTATTATATTATCAAAACTTCAATTCATGCCCTTTACACATGATGATGGTGTATTAATGTTGAGATGATATAATAACTATTGGGTAAGCTGTTTTTCCTTTTATATTTCGATTTAATATTTTATTATCTCCTAATTTTTTTTAAAAAATTATTTGATATTTTTTTCTTTTCAATTCTGTCTTTATAAATTATAAAATTTGATTTAGTTTAATTCTAATTTTTCGAAGGTAAAATTAGAAAACAGGAGAGTATTGAATATTTTCTTAAAATATAAGAGAACAATAAATTATTAAATCAAAAATAGAAAAAATAGTATTTTATCTAATTATTATATTAAATAGAAATTTGATGTACAAATGTTTGTATACTAACAATTAACACGGTACAGTATACTGTTATTATATAATTTATTTTTGTTAAATTATAAAATATATAACAGTAATATTATTTATCAAAAAAATTTATATTGTTGATATCCAAAATTTTTAGAAGGAAAATTTAAAACACTACACATTTTATCTTTGGGATATAAATTTCTAGCAGTCTAAAAATACAAGAAAGTAAGTTACGAATGATGCCGGCTTTTTAGCGTATAAATTTTGATATTTAAATCTAATGTAAAATATGATAAAGTATAATAATAAATAAAAAGAGAGAAGATGAATAAATACTAATAAAAAATAATAATATTGATAGTTTCTATGTATAATTTTTTTTTGTGACAGAGAAGCGCAGGTATTTATAATAGTTAATGGTGCATTTTTTTTTTTATATTTTTATATGTATAATTATTGAAAAATAAAAAATTGATATTTGTCAAAGAGATTATATATTAGAGTTAAATAATAAGTAATTGTAAAATCATTTGCTCGTAAATTTACCGGATGTAATATTTCTTAAATTGTAACATTCGCACGTCAACTTTAAATATAATATATAATTTGGCAGTCACCTCGAAGCTCACGTTTAATCTCTCTTTGCGGCTTCTAAAACATTAGAATTTGCATAAATCGAAACCGTTTTTCAAATCTGAGATTAGCTTTGATAAAAGGGGGTCGATTCCGATAGTGTTGATATTACCAGATCATTCAGGAAGTCTTCTATCCTAGTATGGAGGTCGACTCCACCTCCCAGATGCCAGAAGTGTAGCAGTTACGGCGCCAAGTCCTGATCAAAACAGTTAACTCAATTTTTAACCCCATATACGATTGAGTTTTTATATTTAACTCAGCCAAGTTCATGTCCTCCGAGATCCCATGTAAAATTTTTCATGACTTCTCGTAGAACAAATGGTGTTAGGGCTACGTTGATCTTATGCATTTGAGCTTAAAGACAACTTTGCTCTAGAAACCTTCAAGGAAAATAGATAAATACTTATTCTATTGAGCAATTAATATTTTATTGTTTAGGCCAATTGTAGAACAAAATATGCAGAAAAAAAATTAATAGAAGAGAGATTACATGTATGTTTTCTTTTTCTTATTTTAAAATTTTAATTTAATAAATAAAAAATAAGAGAAAGAAAACAAGAAAAATATGGTGGCATTTTCCCCCCGCCCCTTATCTTTCGAAGTCATCATTCAGTAATTTGATTGTTCTAATGGAACGAAAAAAAAAAAAGTAGTTGTATTGAAGAGGATAACCCAGTTGTGCCAATTCCAATTTTAATTTGCTGGTTATTTGTTTCTTAATTTTTTTTATAAATAATTTGTTAATTTTAAATTATCACTGTCTACAACCGTAGTCTATTGTCATTTCCCATCGACAATCTTTAAACAATAACCTCTATGGCTACCGTTGATGTTATAAAAATTTTCCAAATTAACTGAGTATTAGTTCTGTTATCGATGTC
>JAWDEX010000004.1:751000-768559 GCA_035221805.1 Trichilia hirta | reverse complement strand
TATATATTAGATAAATAAATAATTGTATCGAATTTTATTATTATATATAAGAGTATAAGGATAATTATAAATAATATTTTTAAAGAAAAGAAAAAGTAGGTAACTATTTTTATATTTTCGTTATCTAATTAAAATATTTTAAATCTTAAAGGAGGTAAGTGAAAAATAAAAAAACAAGATCAGCAAACCCTAGTTGTATCAACCATAGAATTGCATGATATATATGAATCATTTTTAAAAACTTCAATCACTCAAAAGAAGCAATGATATGTTTAATACGCAATAATTTTATTTTTTTTTTATCATAAAATAATATTAATTATATTTATTGATAATATTTATCGATTCGATACCTGTTCTAATTGAAGTTTCTCAACTCCTGACGTTGCTAAGCAGAAGGTCTAACTCGACTTTGGTCGCCTCGGTATTTTGACGCCTATCTCGATTATCGAGGCGACCCAACGCCTCTATTTTAAAAATAAAAGTTGTGGATGGGACCGATAAATACGCTATTTAAATAACTGTTCAGGGGTCCCATCACGTTAGGTTGTGTTGTGCCCTACAAGTTGTAGGCACTCATTGTTACACTAAACCTAATATAAAGGAGTGGTGAAAAGATTAATCCAACTATCATATCTACTCTTGTCTAATCAAACTCTCATTCTCTGATGCTCACACATGCAGAGGCCCTATAAAGGGTGAAAGTAATACATAGAGGAGGATTCTTTGGAGAGAAAATTCTTAAAGAATGCTATCTTTTAATGATTAAGAAAGAGATATTGCACTCATAAATATTTTTCGAGCCCAGCCTCCTGGGTCGGTAAAACACTCAAACACTCGTATTTTCTCTTTTTTTTTTATCCTGCACAGTCCACTAACTTGAGCATCGGAGTTTTTCGCCGGTAATCTGGCTTCACTCCTAACTCGTTTTTCTGTGATTTTAAGTAGTTTCCGAGAAAGTTTTACGTCGATCGCAACAGTAAATCTATGTGATGTGCTAAATCTTTCGTCTCTAAAAAAAATTTATGCGTTAACAATATTTAACAAATAAAAATAAATAATCATTAATTAAATAATTTAAAATTGTATTACTAATATATTAGTACATAAATAAATATTATGATAAAAATAATATCAATGTCTTTTTACATATTATATATTTATAATGCAATAATATTTTTTTTTACTAAACATTTATATAAAATAAATATAAAAATGATTGTTTTATATCAATTTTTACTAAATAGCTCCCAAAATTATTAATTTAAAATTCTATTTAAAATATTTTATTTTATGACTATATGCAATCAGATGATAAGAACCAATTACGAGCAATGCTAAACGGACCGAAAATAAGCCATATAATGGAAAATATTATATAGTCCTCTGCATTTTGTATTTTCATTTAATAAGGTCCAAATCACTTTCTCTGTTTGATATTTTCCATTCACTGGTGTGATCTAAACGAATACAAATGTAAAATACATGGGGTTTATATGATATTATCATACATTCGGTCCGCGTTCGGTCGGTTATTTCGGTTAGTTTATCTTTTTCCCCTAATTATAGTCTTCGTAAGGTTAAAGACACATCATTCCAAATTTTAATTTTAATTTTAATTGTTTTCTAAAAGTAAATAAGTCCATATAAGGACTGATTTACTAAACCTGCCAAACTATATCCTTCAATGTTGTTTGTGCAAACTTCAAGGGACTAAAATATGATTACCCATAACTAAAGAATATGTCCAAGAGATAGAAGAATGAGGCCAGCTTTATTCATAACTTGATTGGAGTCCCTTAGATAATGCCAAGCAATGTTTATGGCATTTAGCTGGGCTAGGCTAAGGCTATGCACGACATTTACATCTGTGAGTGCATTCACATGTTAGAGAGTCGAGACATCTTCTTGAATAAAGTCTCATGTATCTCTTGGATACACATAGTTGATGACATGAATCTTCAGTGCAATGGGTCCATTAGCATAGCAAATTGATCTTGGCAAAAACCAGGAGATTGGTAAAAGCCATTCTTCTCTTTATAGCTCAGCCCACCTACAGGGATCATTTCATTTTCAACAAAGAAAGACAAAAAATGAGATTTATCCGTGGAATGCAAAAACTTGTACATGGATGATAACAATAGGGAAAAACTGAGTGATATCATTATTCATATATAGCTTTGTATGGCTAAGTTCACAGCTAGAGATAATTGAACTAAAATGGCTGACGTTGATGCTGGGTAACCCACGGCCTCTCAAGCTCTCATTGACTCGACCATGGGAAACGGATCCTCTGTGTGATCAACAAGGACTCTTATTTGATCTGTAAGATTGAAGTTAAATCCTTGATTTACTAATCAACTCTTAATAAGTTAGGACCTATTTCTCACTGATTTATCATTAGTCAGGAAACTCCCTATCAATTTTTTCCCAGCCTTTGTCCACTCCTCAACTTGAACACAGCTTACAACTTTCATCATTCTGTACTCTTCAAAGAGCTACTCTTTTTCAAGATTTTAAGAGCAAATGAATTAAAGGCTATCATTCTCTTTATATTATTATAAAACATTTAATCATTTTTGGGCATGCAAATGTTTGTATGCAGATTTGAACGTGAATCGGCATAGCCAGAATATTAATTAACCGAGAGGCAAGCACTAGCAATAGCAAAAGGAGAAGGGCAACAAGGTAATGAGCAAAAGCCTTCACCATCTTTTTCTGCAAGAGTCGTGAGATATGCTGTTGAATGCAATACATGACGACCAGTTCGTGCTCATTCTATTTGAATTTATAGACTAAAGGAAAGAGTTTAAAATCTTCAGATCAAGGGCTACGATGAATATGAGCCGCTGAAATTTATGTAACTGCTAATATGCAGATGCAGTCTAAATGTTGACTTGGGGTCCAATTTGTCCAGTCCTCATGCAATATAAAGACATATTCATAGCTGGATAATCATCATTATTTGCTTTCAGCTAACAACTCTGGTTTTGAGAAGAATCCTTTTATAAATGTACTTCTATATATGGATAGCTTTTTCTTTCTAATTTTGACATGCTAGTCAAGCTTTAGCGAGAATCACTGACTTTTACATTAATATTTAACATCTCGTGCAAGAGTTTTATAATCAACACATCAAATATACATATCCTTTATTGGTATATAATACTTACCATAAGACAGATTTTCTAAATTCAGGATGTTTGCATTTGGACAAATTAATACCTAAGAATTCTTTTATATCTAAAAAGAAAGAAAAATTGCTAATTATATCGGTAACCTTTTAGCCAAGTACATAAGATTGATAGTTTGAAAAACTTGACAAACCTAAAAGAGGCCTGAAGTAGCATGACACAAGGATTTTGCTTGCTCATCTAAACTCTGTAATCTCAAACACTCTGGCAGTCCCATCAAGTGAAACCGAAACTAGGAAATCCTGATTAGAGGATACAGAGAGCCCCTGAATAGCATCAGCGTGCCCATGGAATGTTCTTACACAGTCACCAGAGAGACTATCCCAGACTCTTACTTTCCCATCTAGACAACCTGTAACTAGATACCTAGATGTGCCGAGCCAGGTCAAGCAAGTCACTCCGTCCTGCAATAAAAATGCTTCTTTGATTATATCAAGGATGATCATCTTAAAATTCCAAAGTTTTACATAGTCAAACACCGAACTCTAATTGCAAGCAAATTAGTCGCTGACTTTAAGAATGAAAATTTTAGTATTAGCTTCATAAGAAACAAACACAAAACAGACCTCATGATCACAAGTGCAGCGGGGTGATGAATGTTGAAGATCCCAGATAATAAGCTTCTGATCCATGCTTCCTGTTGCAGCCCAAGGGGAGCTGCCACGGGCAAAAGCATCAAAGCATAACAATGGTTAAATGGATTATAGGTACATAATCATATATTCGTAAATGCATAAACATTACTTAGGGTTTTGTCTTTCAGACTTCTGTTTTTTGCATAAACCGAAACAGTGAAAGACAACATAAGAAGATATAAGGATCATTAGAGATTAGAATGGGGCCTAACTAAGCAACTTCGTCCCCTTTTTTTTTTGGCCTAAATTTGAGAACCAGAAAACCATTGACCTTTCTCTAACCGGAACTATTGCTGGACATTACAAATTTGATCTTCAAGCAACTCATAATATATCAATATAGGTGTCCTGAAGGGGATTTGAACCATCGACCTGTTGGTTGAATCCAAGGGTCCCTTACCACTCAACCAATCCCTGGGGGGGCATATTTATACATCACCTTCAAATTAATATAAATAACATAAGGAGATTCCATATCAGTCTACCAAAGAGAAAACAACCTTACTTTGGAGTAAAAAGGCATTATCATTTGGTTTGACAATGCCATTCCAATACTATAGTTGTTATTCACAGTCCTTTGGTTTTACCCAGATAATGTCATTCTGTTGTAACAGAGCAAAAGGGAGAGCAATGTTCCCATTGATTTATTTAATATTTTCCTAGTCCTTTTGCGTTTGGTTCTTCTTACGGATACCATAACAATGTGGAAGAGGAAAAGGTGGATAGATTTAGTGGCAAAATAACATACCTTGAAGAAAACTTAACGCATTCAATGGAATCTGTATGAGAAACCAGAGAACTTACAACCTGTTCATGTCACAAAAAAGTCCATTATGGTCTTACTTATTGATTGCAAAGAATAACACCCACCACAATCCATATAATGACATTGTAAAAGCAAACAAAAAACTATGCAAATGAATGATGTTTGAAATAGTCCGTGCCATTTATGACTAGAAGAAGACAATTGATGCAGACAATAATCCATATTATGATGTAAAACCAAACAAAAAATTAGCAAATTAATGATTTTATACAGTTTATATCACTTACGAACAAAGGACAATAATTGATGCAGATAAAAACATCATTGGCGTATTTAACTGTCTCCAGGAGACCCAATAACAAAGTTGAAGATGAAAAAGTAGTCAAATGCACTGGCCACCGGCCATCTGTGCCTATGTGTAAAATAGTTTTATCTATATAAAATATTTTATGCAGTAAAAAATGATCATCAATCCGTAAAAGGCTTCAGTGAAACATTATAAAGCACGATTGCGATACTTAGATGAACTTGAGAAACTCAACCCAAGATATGAACACCTAATACACAAACAAAAACCCTACACAACAATAACAATGACAATAATAAATTAACTAAAGGCAACATAAGTCCATTGCAGATAAAGAGTAATTGAATGAACAGATAAATAAACAAACCTTCCCTGTTGTTATATTGACCATGTGGACGGAGCTATCCTTTGAGCCAGTAATAGCAAGAGTTGAATCAGCACTTACTGTCAATCATGTCAACCCCTCAGTATGATATGGATGACCTATAGAGGGAGGATTGGTCAAAAAATGTTCTCGGAAGATTGTTCATCCAGCCTTCACTTTCTTAAATACCAAACATCAAATCAGTAAAATGAGCTTGGTTCCGTGAGCTACAAAATATATGTTCATCATAAAATAAAGTGATATGACATGTATTGCTTTTAGTGCATAACTAACTGTCCCAAAAAAATCATACTCTTTTCACTTGATATTTCAAGAGGATAGATTATGTAAATGTCCACAAAAAATTTATTTTAAGTCACTAATTTCTTCATATACTTCATTCTTCAAATTTAAGAACATTTGAAACTATAAACCAAATTGATACCTCTTACAACATGAATATTTTCCCCACTTTTTGGATTCCATATCCTCAAAGTTGCATCATCAGAACCGGTACAAATTGTTTTACCTTGTGCAGCCAAAAACAAATGGAAGATGAAGTTACAAACTAAATGAATAAAGTACATATTAACTACCACTATTAAATGAGGGAGGAAAGAAGGATCAAGCGTTGTAAGTACCATCAGGGGTAAAATCACCACAAGTCACACTGCTACCATGACCTGAAAACATATTAAGATAGGCACCTCTATCGGCATTCCACATCCAAACAGTGGAATCCTCAGAGCCGGCCAATAGTACATGTCCTCTTGGATGCCAACTGATCCACTGGGAAGTCATATATTTAATGCTTAATTCTCAAAATAGCAATGCAGTAAAGTATCCCTTAAAAACTTAATAATCTCACCTCAATGCCCCCTCCAGGACCTTCAAGTGTGCATTTGAAATTTCCAGACGATGTATCCCATGTTTGAACAAGTCCATCATAGCCTCCTGAAGCAAGTAACTGCCCATCCGTACTAAATACCAAACTAGACACAGAATCTTTATGACCTGCATAGCAATTAACAAGAGTTTCAGACAAGATTTTGTGATGAGGGAAAATTAAATAACATTTGCATATGTTATTTTGGCAACCAGAAAAAGAAAATAAATTGGGCTGCAATGAGAAAGCGTCGGAGAAAACAACGACAAACATGGAAGTACATAATACAATTTTCTTTTTTTATAATTATGTCCCCACCCTGCCTGCCCCTAGACTCAGTTGGGAAGCCAAACACAAATGGCTATTAAACCACCACGCTACAACCCTTGGGGATAAGTATGTAATACACATAGGTGCTGTATTATGCAGATTCTGAATTTTGAATTTACCTCGGATCTCAGAAGCCCAATCTCCTTGATTAATCCTCCAAAGAAACCCTTTGTCGTCTCCACCTCCAGTTGCCACTAATGTTGCGTCAGTTGGGCTGCATGCAACAGTATAAAGTTCACCTGCACAGAAAAAGGAAAATGCTTCATATCAGAATTTCTAAATGATAATAAAATACATTGTGTATGCTGAATTTTTATGGCAAAAAACATCAATCTATCAGATCTAAAGTTATATTGAACCCCATTACCAAAAAGAAAACAGAGCTTTAGAAAGAGAGAGGGAAGCTCAAAGTTGATCTACTTCCATTCACAGTTCACTCCATATAGTCATTCCTAACATTCAATAACTCATTTCAAGCAAAAAGCTTGTCCATTGTTGTACATATCAACTTAATATACAAGTGAAACGAATAGCAGCAATGCAACAAGTCATCTATATAAAATGATAGATCGGTTCAGTTGAAAATGCAAAACCACATAATTGAAAGAAGCATGAAGTGTTATTACCTGTGTGACCAGTGAATATGTGCTCCGAATCATCAGGTTCCTCTGGAAACACCAAATTTTAGGTTAAACAATCAACTGGACTGTCTCAACTCTGAATAATAAAAAAAGCTCAGTTTCAATTATAAAAAACATTTAATCCTCAAATTCAGTGATATAAGAAAAGCTAAAATTATTTACACGTCTTTTCAAAATCTACTGGGCCAACTGTTACTTTAGCACCCTTTAAAAAATCAAACTTTAATACGTACAAATATATGGGTAAATTTCGTACCAGGATTTTCCGCATCAGAACCACCCTCGACGTCATCTACATCAGGAAGATCTGCATCCATCAAAAGATAAATATGACTATCACATATAAGTACGCATAAGCTGATAGGGAGAAAGAAAAAGACCTTCATCATCAACTGTGACTTCATCAATAATGTCAGATTCATCAAGGAAAACCTCGCCTTGGTCGTCTTCATCATGGACAGGACTGTTCATCTTCTTCTTCTGTTAATTGTATTGCTGGTGAAAGAGAGGCAGATATTTTAAAGGTTTTCAGTTTAACGAAAGAAAAACAATTTCCATTAGTGCGTATACTCTGCAATATGAAAAATTTACAGCAATAACCATATTTGATGATCAGACAAAACTTGCATCCTTAAAACAACCAATCAAGTGCTGAAATTTTTGAAAACCCAGATGCCACAAGTTCTCTGTTGTTTATTGGGTTACATGGGGTCATAAATTAGTGCTTTTTCAATCATTTTGTGGAACATTTTAAGTGCACAGATAAATTTGATCAAAACACTACAATTTGTTGTGTTTTCAGAGAAAGAAATGACATATTTCAGACTGACAACTTTTCAAATTCAAAACGTGGGTTTTTGGTGATTACTGAACATTTAATAAAATCGAAAACTAAATAAAAGAGAGAAAGGAAAAAGAAGGAAAAATAAGGAAGAAGTTAAACCTCGTCGTCAGCGCGCAGAGTAGAGACAGCAAGAGGGTGGAGGCTGAAAGTTGCGGCGAGTTGCGAGACGTAAAAAACGCATTACACAGCTACTAAGTATTCGAGTAGTTTTACCGAGCCTCCTGAGTTATGTCAAAATATCTTAAAAATGAATAAATCAATGAAACTTATCACGCAAACCTGCTTTTAAAACTGAATAGGTAATATTTCAATAATTAACATTTTAATCCCTATATTTTTCTGAAATAACAAATTATTATATATTTTCACTACTCCTAATAAATTAGTCCTAATAGGAATATTTTTAATTGAAGTCATTAGTTGCGAAAGAAAAAATACCCCTAATTGACCATCTCATTCGTCCAGATTGAGAGTTCAATGGATAATGATGCCATCTATAGAAGATAGTGGGATGTAAATTGAACCGAGTTTCTTAGATAATAAAGGGCATGAATCTCATGGATAATTCATCCCAATTCATCAATGCATGAGTGACTTTGATAAATGATGTTGATGATAGATAGAGAATCAGATTTTACAATAGTCCTAAAATTGTCGTTGATTCAGTGACTTCCACATTTTGATTGCTTATTTTCTTGTTAGAACTTTTCATTGCGTATTACATTCATTTAGCATAGTTGCCCTTAAAGAGGCACGTGGGGGATGAATGCATTCTTTGCATTGAGCTTTCACAGGATTTTGAGATTCTGTTGTGTACTTATAGAGTTTTAATTAAAATTAAAAGACAACTAAATTATTAGGGACTGTCAACCAATTCGCAGCCTAGTTGATTGGGAATTTGGCACCTCCTATTCTGCTCGTATGTTGTATTATTAAAAAAAGAAAAATTATTGAGGACTAGTTTGTTAGAATTTCAAAATTGTTTTCTGATATGTTGTTTATGAAAAATATGAGGACTAAAATGCTGTTATCTAGTTTACTTTTTTGTAGTTAAATTTTTCCCAAGTTAAATTACGGGGAAAAAAATAGATTTTTTTAGTTAATGGGACACGATTATTCTATTTATTTTATTATATGTGCATGTATAGGATAATTATTTTTTACTTAATTTTAAAAATAAAATTATAAAATATGTTTAATAATATTATTTTTTAATAAAATTTATTTATTGTTTAATTATATAATTATAATATCTTTAATATTAAATATTCTTTAGCCTCTACCTCCTGTAAACAAATACCTTCAATTCTGTTTTGAAAAAAACAAATGATTTTCGTCAGACAGCAGCTTAAATAAAAAGGGAAGGATTGGCATCTGATATGACATCCACTTGTCAACATATAATAGCCTGAAAATATAAGCGGTTGTCGTTCTCCACTCTCTCCTACATCCAAGATAATCCTCCGTCTCTCCACCCTCCATCAATTTCCCGCACAAAATCTCCACCGTCCATTTCCTTCAAAAATCCCATCTTCATCTCCACTCCCTATTATCTGCTACTATTTTACTCTATTTCCTCGAAACTCCGCTCTTCTTTCGTCTCTCTGCTCTATTCTGATCATAATCAATGGCTTCTTCTCTCCAGCAAACTCCAACAACACTCTCTCTACGGTCAAATTTCTTACCTTCAAGAACCATCCCAATCAACCCTCTAACTCTCAAACTCGTCAGCTTCCCCCGCCGCCGCAGCGGCTCCTCGGGAATCAGAATGTCTGCAACCGTCGCCTCCAGCTACGCTCTTGCCCTCGCCGATGTCGCCAAATCCAACAACACGCTCGAGTCCACCAGCGCTGACATCGAAAAGATCGAGAAGGTATTCGCAGACGACGAGGTATTGGATTTCTTCACAAACCCAACCGTCGACATCACCAAGAAACGACAACTCGTCGACGACATCAGCAAGTCGTCGTCCCTGCAACCTCACACCGCGAATTTCTTGAACATACTGATCGACGCCAAAAGGGTCGACGCCGTTAAAGACATCGTGAAAGAATTCGAATCCGTTTATAACGAGTTAACGGATACGGAACTTGCGGTGGTGAGTTCGGTGGTTCAGTTGGAGTCGGATCACTTGACCCAGATTGCGAAACAGGTTCAGAAATTGACGGGCGCGAAGAACGTGAGGATCAAGACAGTAATTGACCCGAGTTTGGTTGCTGGTTTTACGATCCGATATGGGAATGGGGGGTCGAAGTTGATCGATATGAGTGTGAAGAAACAATTGGAGGAGATCGCTGCTCAGCTGGATTTGGGGGATATTCAATTGGCTGTATGAGTTTTGATTTTTAAAAATGTTTTTCGTTGGACTTCGTTTTGTTTTCGTTTTCTGAATTGAAAAAGATTGTAAAAGATTTATTTTTTTAAATTAATTGTGTTTTATTTTGTGATAATTAAATAATTAGAATTTGGAATCCAATTCAATCGGAAGTTAAAATACGTTTAATAATTCGAATTAATTTTCAAAATGTTAATTAGGTTTTTATAGTTTTGCAATGTTTTATGCAAATGGAGACATAAATTTTCAATGAATTGCAAATTTTTAAATATATAAAATATATAATTTTATTATTTAATATAATTTTTTATTAATTATTTAATATTATTTATGTGCTAAGGGTATGTTTGGTAGAAAGAATTTCAGGAAGAATAAGAATTACCATATTTTTTATTTTAAATATTATAAAAAATAATTTGATGCGAGACATATTTTAATACCTTATAAATCAATTGGTAAATACAAACAGTGCACTAAGCTAATAAATTAAAGAATAATTTTAATTAAATTATTAAAAAATAATAAATATTACTTATGTTAATGTATGAATTTTCTCCGAGAGATTAACACATTAATTAAGTAAATTTTTCAAGCAGGAGATTCAATAAAAAACAACTATGAATTAAGTAAATTATAAACACTAAAATTTTTTCAAATTTTTTTTTAATTAAAAATAAAAATTATCGAATTTAAGACACGTAAAATAACTTTATTATAAAAAAAAGGGGTATACAAAATTTTTCTTTCTTTCTTTTTACTACTCCCATTTTCCTCCCAAATAATTTATTTTGTTAATTATTTTAGAATCATATTAAATATTTTTATTTATGTTAAAATAAATTAAATTGGTTGTCTATTTTTTTATAAACTTCAAAAATAATGATGAACGTTACCGGCGCATTATTATTAATATATTTATTTTGTTAATTATTTTAATAAGTACCTTAGATATTAATTAATTAAGTGAAGATTTATATAGTGATAATCATTAATTTGTCAAGAAAATATAAAAGAAAATTTGAGAGAAGACTAATTTGTATTATTTCTCAATTTATAAAATAATTCTGTTTTTCTGTAGCTAATATATACAATAATCATAATTAACTACAGATAAAATGAAGCATTAAAAATAAAATAAAATAAATAATTTGCACAAAACACAATTAACTAATAATTATAAAAGAGCACTGACTTCAGTGTTAATTCTATCTTCTCGACGCTTCTTTGATCTGTGATTATCAAATTATAATTATAATGTTGACAATAATTAAAAAATACATTTGAATTAAAAATATTAATAATATATTTATTATAATAATTAATTTAATAAAATATATTTAAATTATTTAAAAGTAATTATTTTTAAGAAACAATAATAAATTATATTATATTTAAAAATAAAATAAAAAATAAATAAAAATTCAATTTATTAATAAATACTAATAAATTTATAATTTAATAATATTTTAGTCTAAATAGAGAATGATGAATTCCGTCCCATTGATACATAAGGTGGGTTAAAATTTGGGCATGCGAAAGTATAAACAATAAAAAATATTGATTAAATATAAATATCAATTATAATAATATCAACTTAATATTTGTTATAAAATTCATATATAATGTATGCTTTGGGAATAATTTTTTAATTAGTTTAAATTCTTGTTATTATAAATTTAAAATTTTAAGAAATTTTTATTATATATTAATGTATTTTTAGATATAAATAATATATATATAATATATATTATTTATATCTAAAAAAATTACTTTTACCTGAAAATAAGTGAAATAAATTGTTAAAAATTCGAAGTACACTGTTTTATATAAAATCAAATTATCACTTTTGGGCCAAGCCCAAATCAATAGATTGAATCAAACCGATTTATTAATCCGGTTCAATTCAATTTCAGTGTTTTGTCCGTTTGGTTTGGGTTTAAAAATTTCAAAACAAAAATAATCAATTCGATTTTTATTTTGGGAGTAAAACCAAATCGAATTAAATCTACTCACCCTTAAATTTGGGTTTTGGGTAAATGTGAAAATAAAAAAAAAAATTTACATTGCAATGTAAAAGGTTAATTGTTTTTCTTACATTAGAAATTACTACAAAATATTACAACAATGTTAAAAATATAATTTTTTTACAGTCTTTTTTTTGTTAAATAGATATGATAGTATAATATGATTGTCATGGATCTAATATTTTTACCAGAGTGAAAAAATAAATTATTTAAAATTTTAATAATAATAAATTATTACTCCAATTTTATGTATAAAAAGATTTTAAATCATTAATATTATTACATATATTATTATAAATTATAATTTATATTTATTAATATTATTTTAGTAATGTATTTTACAAAAAATTAAAAAGGAAAAAGATTGTTTTTTTAATTATTTTTTAAATGACAATTAGACTGAGACAAATTTGCAAGCGGAGTTTCCGGGGGCCCTCAAGCAATTTTCTTAAAACCGCGTTAATAATTCATTCCTCTCTCTCAAAAAATTTTCTTTAACCTTAAGCAACCGACTTGTCGTCGCTGTAACTACGTGTCGTATTAGTGTATTAGTTGGAAGGTAACAAATAAACATTCATCAGAGCAGAAATCCCCTTCATTTTTTTTCTGTCGTCATCTCAGTCTTATCTCTTTACCTGCTTTCATTCACTTGTCAAATCAGAATTTGATATATTACTACAGTTCATTGGCTTTGTTCTGGAAGTCTGGGATTTTGTTTTGATCCGATCCTTAATCATGTCGATGCTCGACTCTTTCTTCAGCAAGGCATTCAAAGGGGCTAAATGGTATTTATATTTCTTTTTTTTTTTTTTTTATTTGAATTTCTTAATTTCTTGTTCAATTGCGAGGAATAAGATTGGAATCTGAAAGTGGGTTTTTTATTATGGGTCCAATTGGTTGCTTAAAAAATCTTGGCAGTTGGAATTGTTGGGGAATGTTTATTATCTGTTGTATTTTGAATTATTTCCAATAATTAAGCCATAAGGGTTGTGAATATAAAGATTTATGCATGGAAAAAAAGAAGAAAAAATGCTATTGTTTGGAAAATTATGTCGTTCTGACGCTTCGTTTGGAATGGTGCTTTTGATTTGCTAAAAATGTATTTGATAATACTGATTTTTAGTGGAATTCATATATTTTTACATGCCTTTAGAACTTTCTTGCCACAACAATTATGGCTTAAAAGTAACCGCACGACAGTACCAAACAAAGTCTAACTATGTTTGAGTAGTTATGCATGAATTGAGTGACCTCGTCTGGTCTGGATTTTTATTTTGAATAGAGTTTGATAAATTTAACACTAGTTTTTTTTAGTCAATTATTTTTCACTTGTTTGCTTTTCGATTTCTAGCAAAACCCTTCTCAAATTGGCAATTCCTCGCATAAAGTTGCTTAGGAATAGGAGAGAGGTTCAGATTAAGCAAATGCATCATGATATTGCCAAGCTTCTAGAGACAGGTCAAGAGGCCACAGCTCGAATCCGGGTATATCCACATCTTTTGCTTAGACCTTGGAAATATGAAAAATGTTTCATTTTTAGAAAGGTGTTTTTTATTATTTTTTTTATTGGAGGTAGTTTTCTTTCAGGTAGAACATATAATAAGGGAAGAGAATATGATGGCTGCTCAAGAGATCCTTGAGCTGTTTTGTGAGCTTATTGCTGTCCGTCTTCCAATCATTGAAACACAAAGGTAATTAATTGGTATTGAATATCCTGTGACTTTGGCTATTATATATTGCCTGTTTCTATTCTCATTTTGGTAATTTGGCCTTTTGTTCTGTTTGTGATGTTTCTTGACATCAGTTGCATTTTTTTGGGTTCAAGCAAGCTGTCTAGTTAAGTATGCTAAAACTTTAGGTCAATTATTCATGAAAAAATTACATTAAAAGAAATTGAGAAGTTGGTTAGTCTACGTTTGTTTAGATGTCTGAACTTTCTTTTAAAGGTTTGGGTTTTAAACCAAAGGATAGATTGACCATATACCTCAAGGGATCAACAAGATAGAGGAAAACATTTTGTAATAGAAACTTTTGGATTTAGCTCAGAATATTCTGCAAATTTGACTTATATATAATTTACATACAAGGAAGCAGGACTGCATTAACTTTTAATTTGAATCAAGAGCACTACGTAACAAAGTATTCTTTTGGACAATGTTACCTGCATTGAAGTAGCTGCTTGTAAACCTGTAAATGTGAGGTCTTGAGCCTGTGAGTTGGCTGTTAGTGCAAAATTGGCAAAACTTAGAACTGTATAAGTTTACCCTCCTAAGACCTGTCTCCTGATGGAGTTAGATCACAGTTTTTCCTTATTGTTTTTCTTCATATTTTCATACACCTAGCCCCACCCAACTCCATGCACAAATACCAATTAAAGAAATCCCCCCTACAAAGTAGTTTAGGCGATCTAGGCTATCTCTCTGGGGAGGCCTTTTCAGTTACTAGGTGGTTGTCTAATAACTCTATGGAACTCTCTAGGGTAAGGAGATTCATTGAGTCAGTTCTAATGACTAAGACTTAGGAATTTCATTGTAAACTTTTCGCTCAAGTATTGGAGTATTTGACATATGGAACTTAATCATTGGCTTCCTGCTTCTGAGAGTAGTAAATTGGTAATTGAGTGGGTAGCTCTGTTCCATGATCTGAACTGATCTGTTTGTGGCCTAATTTCTGGTAATCAAACTTATACCAAGCTTAGTAGTAGGATTATTTCTAAACCTAGCATTGTTTGGTTCCTTGATTTGCTTAGTCCTCATTTAAGAGTCATCAATACTAAATCTGGAAATTTTATTAGCTGCAGAACCTTTTATGTTAGCCATAGTTCATAGTTGCATGCATTCGACATTTTCAGAAATTGAAATATTAACTAATACCATTGTTCAGGGAGTGCCCTCTTGACTTGAAAGAAGCAATATCCAGTCTCTGTTTTGCTGCACCAAGGTGTGCCGATCTTCCAGAGTTGCTGCAGGTGCAGATGCTGTTTGCTTCTAAATATGGCAAGGAATTTGTATCAGCTGCAACTGAGCTCATGCCAGATTGCGGTGTTAATCGCCAGGTCTTACTAATTGTTGTATTAGCACTGACTTCATTTTGACAATAAATGATTACATGTATTTTCCTGTACTTATAACTTTATATGACATTTTTCAAGTAATTGTAACTGCAGTTAATAGAATTACTCTCTGTTCGTGCTCCTTCACCTGACAAGAAACTGAAGCTTCTGAATGAAATTGCTGAAGAGCATGATTTAGATTGGGATCCAGAAGCCACTGAAGCTGAGTTTTTCAAACCTCAAGAAGATCTATTGGTAAGAATCTGATTACAGAAAATCTGGCTCTAGTGTCCTCTTCCTGTCTCATTTCTTCTCTTTTTGTCAGAATGGGCCAACACAATTTGTCAGTGGGTCTAAGCTGCCCCTTCCCAAAGAGAAACATGATGAAACATTAAATTCTGTGTCTGATGAGGCCCAGAATAAACTGCCTGATTCTGATACAACCGTTGAGTCCTTAGTTTTTCCTGAAGTTCCTACAGGAGCAGTACGGTCAAACGTAAATGCTGCCTCAAATACAGCAATAAGTGCACCTATGCCGGGTGCCTCACACCCTGAATTTGTTCATGAATCCTTACAACACCTGGGGCCTATTGAAAATTTGTCACAGAAAGAGCCACACTTGGAACCCAAGGTTGTAGTGCAAGAAAGGTCAGTTTATAACAAGGATGATATTCCTGATAACTCGGTTGGTGCCCAGGAAGACAGACAATTTGTTCCATTCATTGCTCCCCCATTGTTATCTTCTGTATCATCTTCTACAAGACAGAGTAGTCCACAGCTCAATATTCTGGAAACAAAAAGTGAAACCAACGTAGATTTGCAGGATGTTTTGGCTGCTGCTCAGGCTGCTGCAGAAACTGCAGAACGTGCTGCAGCAGCTGCTCGCTCTGCAGCTATTCTTGCACAGATCAGAATTGCTGAACTGACCCAAAAGAAGAATAATACTGCCCCAGAGAGCCCATTTCACGCAGATGGTGCTGATGAATCAGCTACCGCGGAAAAACAACAGTTTGATCGTAAAACCTCTTTAAATGATCCTGATGCCAATTCAAATTCTCTGGATTCCCATGAAGTTGAGGACCATAGGGCATCAGAGTTACCAGATGTTCCTTCACTCGGCAAACTCAATATAGGTTTTGGTTCTTCTTCAATCGACGGTGTCATTCATCAAGAATCTGTTGGACACCAGCCCCAGAGATTGCCATCAATAGATGATGAACCCTATTTCTCATATCCGAATTTATTTTCATCACAGAATTCAAATCTTAGTTCCGGCTCTCGATCATTTACTGATAATTCCAGATCCAACCACGATGTTTGAGTTCATTTAGGCCCTTATCTTATTTAAAGTTCATACTGGTGAGTGGATTTTATCTTAAGAGCATTAGTGGAAATGCGTTGATCTTTATTGATTCTTGTAAAGTGCACACAGAATATGGCATAAAGCAATTTACTGCTGCAGTAGTTGAAAAACCATTTTGACCTCTAAGGCTATATTATGATATCATGAGCTTTGAGTAATATTTTAGTTACAAAAACTTCATTGTGTTGCTTGAATTAACAGGTCTTATCTTCGTTGCTCGATTTATTTGCTTTTTAAGTCTCTTTTCTCACAAATGTTATTAAGACTAACATGAGACAAGAAAATTTTGTCTTAAATGGCAGAACCATTTGATTAGTTGAGCAGAAAAGGGTTCCTGAAATTTAAACCCAGATTTTTCAAATCGATGGCTAGGGCTTTCATGAAACCGAGATATCAATTAGTTCACTTATCGAGGTCCACACGTCATTAGGATTTCTTGTATCGGAATGAAAATGCCACGGCTCTATCAGTTTGGAAACATCAAAAACGTCTTTAAAACTACAGCAAGCGGGCATTACAAATTGCACCCCGAAGATGGGACTCATATGCACAAGTGTAATGAATACAATGCAGAATGGCCTTACAGAAATCAGGATATCGTCATTAAATTAAAAAAAATGATAAAAAAATTAATATTAAGTGGTAAATCTTTCCTCTTTACTTGTCGGTGCGCCAGGGATGGTCACCTTGGACCAGATAACTCAACTGCATGGAGATTTTCTGTTGAGTCAACTATCCAATCTGAATTAGGGTGAGGGGCTAGTTCTACCTCATGCCGCAGAACTTCCACCTTTTGCCACTCATCCCATCTCTCGGCC
>JAWDEX010000004.1:731264-750900 GCA_035221805.1 Trichilia hirta | reverse complement strand
CACCATCAATTCCATCATCTTCTTATTAGTACGTAGATATTTTTAAAGGCTTGAAGGAGACTTTAAGTTTAGTGAAAAAAGCTTGGTAAGATATAAATTCTATTAAATCATAAATAAAAATATATTAAAATATTTAATAAGTTTATACGCATAAAATATTAAATAAATGATTCTTTAGGTTTCATGTAAAATCATCTTTCAACGTCAACCAAAAAAAAAAAAAAAACTTATTAAAAATTAACATAGATGCAGTTGTACAAACAGATAGGAGCTTGACTGGTTTAGGAATTTCCATTAAAAACTATAAATTTAATTAATCACAAGAATATTGGGGGATGCAAAATTGTTTGGTAATAGGAGAAACTAAAAACTTGGCTTAAAAGGTAATCTATTTGTAGTTTCTTATATACCGATAGCTTGTAACCAATTTGCTCACATTCTAAAACAAAGCTAATCTTGAACTTTGGACACAAGCAGGGCTGGCAGATATTTACTTCTATGTAATTTGGATTTATGGCTGAAACTTTTAGCTCTAAAATATGTCAAATATGTCAACTATATTTTATTTATCTAAATTTTTTATTTATGTGTGCCGTTTATTTATAAGGTCATGTTATGGTGCACAAGGACGTACGTTCATTTTTTAGTTTTTTCATTGTTATATCTCACAATTTTATTATAATTTTTAATTCTATTATAACAATTCTCCTTTTTTAATATATGACTCATAACTTGAGACTTACAATAAAAAAAAAAAAAAAATTAATTATTAAATAATATATCGTACGTTATTCGACATGGACTTTCAAAATATATTATAATAATATTTATTTAAAACTCTAAAATTATATTATAATAGTGTGTGTATATATTAAACTCGAGATTAAAAATAATTTTTTGGGTATAAACTTAAAATTAAGTCCTTAACAAACCTTTATCTAATATTTCAAAGAATTATGTATAATAATATACTTTTAAACTATATGTCGTAGAAGTTTAAATCATTATTCTTATATAAGAATGATAATTTGGGTCATAAAATAATTATTAGGCATAAAATATTATAGCTAAAACTATACTAAAACTTTTATAACTACAATTAAAAAATACAATAATAACAAGTACAGTTTAATACATTATAGCATTGCATGCTATGTACAAGTATTACTTAGAAGTTATAAAACTATTATGATATTTATTAAACTATCAATTTCTATGTATTATTAAATAAATAATAATATGATGAATTAGCACTATGACTGGTTGTTATTGCTGAACACATGCAATATCAAGAAAGAAAATTAGAGAAATGGTTTAAAATTAGGAAATTAACATATTATTTTTGAAATTTTGATGAAAAAAAAAAAAACTTTTGACAGTATAATAAAAAGAAATAACTCTTAAACTTTATTTCACATATAATTAATATTAGGTTATTAAATTAAGGGAAATTATTGGTAAAAAAATAAATTTTTAAAATTCTAATTTCATAAAATATTTTTCTTATTATCAATATTTTCTTAATTTGTTGACTATTGAAAAGCAAAGATTCAAATTCAATACCAATTAATTTATCGTAATTATTTTTATATAAGATGGGTTGAAATTTAAGTGTGTGAAAATATAAAAAAAATTACATATATTGATTTAATAAAAATATCAACTTATAATACCATCAACTCGATATGTGTTACAAAATTCACATCATAATTTGAAAATAATGTCCAATCTTGTATTAGAAATCACTATTATATATTACAACAATATTAAAAATAATAATTTCTTATACAATTTTTTTATTAAATTAATGTGATAGCACTGCATTATTATAATATATTTAATATTTTTACAAGAGTAAAAAAGTTAATAACATAAGGCATGTAATAATAATATAACTATCATATTAATTTAAAAGAGTTTATATCTTTAATATTATTATAATTTAGAGTTTAAAAATAAATAAAAGTTAAAGTGATATTATAATTATTTAAAAATATAATATATACAAATTTTTTATGCATACTATTTTTATAAATTAGAATAATAACATTAAATAATCATCATATATTCAAATAAATTATTTTTTATTTTGTAAATTTTACTTACTTTTATAAATATATAAATTAAATAAATTATTATTATACTATCACATTAGTTTATATTAAAAATTAAGCGGCATTTGAATAGGTGAACCCTGCAAAAGCCTAGCAATCTTATTGATATGTACAACAAAACCTGCGTTAGTAATTCATTTCAGTCATCTCTCAAATAATTTCCTTAAGTCTTAAGCAACCGACTTGTCGTATCGGTAACTACGCGTCGTATCAGTGTATTAGTTGGTTAACGGATAGACATTCAGGAGAACAGAAATCCGTTCATATCTTCTCTGTCGTTGTCTTAATCTTACCTCTTTACCTGCTTTCATTCTCCTGTCAAATCAGAATTTGATTAAAGACAGAAGACTTCAATTGGATTTGTTTTGGAAGTTTGAGATTTTGTTTTGATCCGATCATTGATCATGTCGATGCTGGACTCTTTCTTCAGCAAGGGTTTCAAAGGAGCGAAATGGTATTAATATATCTTTTAGTTTAGTTTAATTGCTCAATTTTTTGTTGAATTATGAGGAATAAGATTGGAAAATGGAAGTGGCTTTTTTATCATAGGTTCAATTCATTGCTTAGAAAATCTTGGAAGTTGGAATTGTAATGGAAAGTTTATTATCTGATGTATTTTGAATTATTTGCAATAACTAAGTAACGGGGGTTATGAATTTAAGGATTTGAGAATAGAAAGAAGAAGAAAAAATGCTATTATTTAGAAAATTATGTCATTATAAGCTTCGTTTGGGATTGTAGTGCTTTAGATTGGCTAAAAATGTGTTTGGTAATACTAATTTTTAGTAGAATTCATATATTGTTACATAGCTTTAGAGCTTTCGTCCCACAGCAATTATGACTTAAAAGCCACCACAAAGTCTAATTGTGTTCGAGTATTGATGCATGACTTGATTGAGTGACCTCATCTGATCTAGAATTTTATTTTGATTGGGTTTAATAAATTTAACACTAGCTGTTTGACTTCCAGCAAAACCCTTCTCAAATTGGCAATTCCTCGCATAAAGTTGCTGAGGAACAGGAGAGAGGTTCAGATTAAGCAAATGCACCATGAAATTGCCAAGCTTCTAGAGACAGGCCAAGAGGCCACAGCTCGTATCCGGGTATATCCACATCGTTTTTGGAAAGGTCTTTTTATTATTATGATTTTTTTTAATTGGGCCAGCGCTTGTTCTTTATGATTTCAAGAGTTAGTTCCATTTCAGGTAGAGAATATAATAAGGGAAGAGAATATGATGGCTGCTCAAGAGATCCTTGAGCTGTTTTGCGAGCTTATCGCTGTTCGTCTTCCAATCATCGAAACACAAAGGTAATTAATTGTTATTAAATATCCTGTGCTTTTTCTGTTATAAATTGCCTGTTTCTATTAAAATTTTGGTAATTTGGCTTCGTGTTCTGTTTGTGATGCATCTTGAGATCGGTCACATGTTCTTGGGTTCGAGCAAGGTTTCCAGATCAGATCTATGCTAAAATTTTATGCCAATTATTCAGGAAAAAATTACTTTAAATTAAAAAAAAAGAATGAGAAGTTGTTTGCAGCTTGGATTTTAAGCCAAAGGATACGTTGACCCTCTAGCTCAAGGGATCAACAAAAGAGATGAAAATATCCTGTGATAGAAAATTTTGGATTGAGCTCAAAACATTCTGCAAATGGATCTTATATATATTTAAGTACAGGGAAGTGGTATTGCAAAATTATTAGCTTGTAATTTCAATCGATATATACTGCATCACAGAGTATCATTTTGCACAATGCTGCCAGCATTTAACTAGCTGCCAATGGCAAAAGTCGTGGCTCATAACCCTTAAATATGAGGTCTTCAAACTGTGAGTTGGCCGTTAATGCAAAATTGGCTAAGCTTATATATGCTTCCCCTCCCGAGACCTGCCTCCTGGTGGAGTTAGATCATACTTTTTCCTTCTTTTTTTCTTTTATCAGATTTTCACACACCCCGCCCCGCCTAACTCCTTGTGCAAACACAAAATAAAGAAATTCCCCCCTCCAAAGTTAGTATGATTGCGAAATATATGAGGCTAAACCAACTAGGCTATATCCTTGGGGAGGTTTTTGATTTATGAAGAGGGTGTATAATTATTCTTTATGATTAAATTTAGTATGGAACTTTGTGGTAAGGTACATTGAGTAAGGTCTAATGACTAAGACTTACGAATACTCATTATAAACTTTTCCTCAAGTGCTGAAGTATTTGACATTCAGAGCTTGATCATTGGCTTACTGCTTCTCAGAGTAGTAAACTGGTAATTCAGCGGGTAGCTCTGCTCCTTGACCTGACCTGATCTGTTTTTTGTCTGATTTCTAGTAATCAAACTTATGCAAGCTTAGTAGTAGTAGTACCTCCGAGCCTAGCATTGTTGGTTCCTTGAATTCATCGTGCAGAATGCTAATTGATATGCTTAGTCCTGATTTAAGAGTAATCAAATACCAAATCTGGAAATTTTATTAGCTGTAGAATCTATTATGTAGCCAATAGTTCGTAGATGCATGCTTTCAACATTTTCAGAAATTGAAATATGAACTAATATTGTTCAGGGAGTGCCCTCTTGACTTGAAAGAAGCCATATCCAGTCTATGTTTTGCTGCACCAAGATGTGCCGATCTTCCAGAGTTGCTGCAGGTGCAGATGCTATTTGCTTGCAAATATGGCAAGGAATTTGTATCAACTGCAACTGAGCTCATGCCAGATTGCAGTGTTAATCGCCAGGTCTTACAAATTGTTGTCTTAGCATTGACTTAATTTCAAAAATAAACGATTACATGTATTTTCTGTATTTTTATCTTTACATGACATTTTTTGAGAAATTGTAACTGCAGTTAATAGAATTGCTCTCTGTTCGTGCTCCTTCACCCAACAAAAAACTAAAGCTTCTGAAAGAAATTGCTGAAGAGCACGAGTTACAATGGGATCCAGAAGCCACTGAAGCCGAGTTTTTCAAACCTCAAGAAGATCTGTTGGTAAGAATCTCATTATGCTGATCTGGCTCCCGTGTCCTCTTCCTGTCTCATGTGTTCTCTCTTTTTGTCAGAATGGACCAACACAATTTGTCAGTGGGTCTAAGCTGTCCCTTCCCAAAGGGAAACATGATGAAACACTAAATTCTATGCCTGATCAACTACAGAATAAACAGTCTGATTCTGATACAACCATTGAGATGTTAGCTTTTCCTGAAGTTCCTACGGGAGCAGTACGGCCAAATACAAATGCTGCCTCAAATACAGCAATAAGTGCACCTACACCAACTGCCTCACACACTAAGGTTGTTCTTGAATCATTTCAACACTTGGGGTCTACTGAAAATTTGTCACAGGAGTCGCACTTGGAACCCAAGATTTCTGATAACTTGGTTGGTGCCCAGGAAGACAGACAGTTTGTTCCATTCATTGCTCCCCCATCACTATCTTTTGCATCATTTTCTACAATACAGAGTAGTGCACCGCACAATATTTTGGAAACAAAAGGTGAAACCAATGTAGATTTGCAAGATGTTTTGGCTGCTGCTGAGGCTGCTGCAGAAACCGCAGAACGTGCTGCAGCAGCTGCTCGCTCTGCAGCTAGTCTTGCACAGATCAGAATTGCTGAACTGACCCAGAAGAAGAATAATGCTTCCCCTGATAGCCCATTTCACACGGATAGTCCTGATGAATCAGCTATGGCAGAAAAGCAACAGTTCGATCGTAAACCCTCTTTGAATGATCCTGATGCCATTTCAAATTCTCCGCCGTTCCATAAAGTTCATGAAGACCATAGGGCATCAGAGTTACCGGATGTTCCTTCATTTGACAAACTCAAATTGGGTTTTGATTCTCTTTCAAACGATCCTGTCACTCATCAGGAACCTGTTGGACACCAGCCCCAGAGGTTGCCATCAATAGACGATGACCCCTATTTCTCGTATCCGAATTTATTTTCATCAGAGAATTCAAAACTTGGATCTGGCTCTCATTCATTTACCGATAATTCCAGATCCAACTATGATCTTTGAGTCCATTTAGGCCTTACTCATCTTGTTTACAGTTCATGCTGGTGGTTTGAATTTATCGTGTAGAAAATGTGTTGATCTTTATTAATTCACTTACAGAGTGCACAAAATGTAGGATAAAGCAATTTTGCTGCTGCTGCTGTAGAAAAAGCATTTTGACCATACAGGCTATATTACGTCGTGAGGTTGTATCGCTTGAAATAAGAGGCCTTCGTTTCTGTGCTCGACTTTTTCACCCTCTCTTTGTATCTCAAATGCAACTAAGACAACATATGAGACGTAAAAATATTGGCTTAAATGGTGGACCAGATTGATTAGTTAAGCTGAAAAGGGTTTCTTAAATTTAGACCAGATTTTTTTAAATCCATCACTAAAGCTTTCATGAAACTGAGATATCAATTAGTTCACTGATCCGGGAGCATGGGAAGTTGAGGAGGCATTGGGTATAGGAATGAGAAAAGTAGAGGGAAGCATGACCAACGAAGTTGCCAGTTTATCTATTGAGAAACATTTAGAGTTTAAAACTGAGGAAAGTAGGCGGGCAGGCAAAACAAATTGCACCTCGACGAAGGACTCATATTCACAAGTGTAATGAATACAATGCAGAATGGGCTTACAGAAATCAGGAGATCGTCGTTAAATTAAGGAAAAAAAATTTTGGTAAAAAAAAATAATATTAAGTAGTAAATCTTTCCTCTTTACTTGTATGTGTGCAAGGGTTGGTCACCTTGGACCAGATAACTCTACTGCATGGAGATTTTCTGTTGAGTCAACTATCCAATCTGAATTAGGATGAGGGGCTAGTTCTACCTCCTGCCGAAGAACTTCCACCTTTTGCCACTCATCCCACCTCTCCGCCAACCCATCACCTTCGAGCATTCTTACAACTTCGGACATCTTGGGCCGGTCCATTGGGGACCCTTGAGTGCAGAGCAATGCTACCTGGATTAGTTGCTCTACCTCGGCCTCGACATAATTGTTCTGGAGATCAGGATCAACCAGCATTTCTAACTTCTTTTCTTTTAAAAGTCCTTTCACCTGGATGAAAATGACTCAAGTTTTAAGGCAAAGAAAAGAAGAATTAACAAAAACCTCCAACCAAACAGACTAATAGGAGGTATGACAATCACTGTCTAAATATCACAAACCCAAGAAAATATCACATAATAAAACTCTTTAGATTGGAAAGGAACAATTAAACAAATCAATAAATAGAGGTAAAAGCACAGCAATAGCATACCCAATCAAGCAACATGACATCATCATCATTTGCAAGACGAGCAAGATCAAAGGCCCTCTGTCCAGTTATCAGCTCTAAAAGCATAATCCCATATCCAAAAACATCTGTTTTCTCTGAAGATTTCCCAGTAGATAGGTATTCTGGAGCAATATGCCCAATGGTGCCACGGACAGCAGTAGTGACGTGGGTATCCTTGTAGTCCATAAGTTTAGCCAACCCAAAGTCCCCAACAACAGCCTCAAACTCCTCGTCCAACAAAATATTTGCAGCTTTCACATCACGGTGAATGATCTTTGGATCACAATGATCATGCAAATATGAAAGACCCCTAGCAGATCCCAATGCAATCTGCTTTCTTGTTGGCCAATCAAGAGGAGGTTGTGAAGGCGTTCGTTCTATAAGAACATGTTAACAAAATTATGAATGTGAGTTTGATGATAAAACACAATACTTTGAAACGTAAGTTGATGGTAGAACATCTTTATGAAAAGCAGGGACGAGACCATTTAGACAACAGTTACAAGAGACAAGTGTATAACATTGTTGCAGGTTTTACCTCTCAAACATGAAGCAACGCTTCCATTTGCCATATAAGGATAAACAAGCAGTCTTTCAGTTGGTGTCATACAGAAACCACGCAAACGAAGGAGATTACGATGCACAGCCATACTAATCATCTCCACTTCTGTTTGAAACTGCAGCTCGCCACCAGGAGTTCGCTCTTCTTTCAATCTTTTTACAGCCACAAGCGAACCATCTGCCAAGCGTCCTTTGTATACCTTACCAAATCCACCTCTACCAAGAATGTTTTTATTGCTAAAACTATCTGTTGCAACTTGCAATTCTCGCAATGAAAACCTTTTAAGTTGTCCGAGATGAACTTCTGGATCCTCTTCGGCTGTGGGAGACAGACAGTTAATCATTTTATTCATCAGAAAAATAGGAACATGCAATTCTCATCATTATCACACACCAGGTACATCAAAGAAAAATTCTTGAGGTTTTCTCCGACGCCACCAAGCAAATGCAATTGCAGGTGCAGCAAACAATAAAGCAGCACCAGCAGCAACACCTCCAGCAATTGCTGTGGTAGCACTATTCCTACCTGAAATTCAATGTACTGAATAAAATGAGAACATTCAAGAGCAAATCCTCCACTTGAAGTATTACCATTAACATTGAGTGTGTTGAATGAAATTGTTTTGAGAGTATTTATCAAAATCATAGGTGATTGATCTGTTGAGTTCTAGATAAAAAAAAAAAAAGATTAAAAAAAAAAGAATTGAAGAGGATAGTAGGATGGTAAAAATGGCAGAGAGAAAAATAAGTGCAGAAGCAACCATATATCACTTTGTATATGTAGTTACAGTAACAATCAATGAAATCCTTGTATGGGCATAAATAGCAATCCAACAGCTAATCAAATTGAAAGCTGAGACCAATCACACCAGAACCAGAGTGAAATCATTCCACAAAGAGTAAATATAATACCAAGCACATTGCACATTCTACAACATTAAAGTCCAAAATAAGATTGATGATGACATTACCTGGATTAGAGATTGGGGGTGGTGGGACAAATGGAGGAGGAGGCGAAAATGGAGGAGATCCTGGGCAGGGGTGTCCAGTAACCGGGCCACAGAGATCCAAATTGTTAGCAAAACTGCAAACAGCATAAGATATTAGTCAGTCTTCTAAATCATTAACTGGGTATTTGTAAAGTTCAAAATATTAGCAAAAAAACCTGATAGGAGTAAATAATGAGAACGAGCCATTGTCAGGAACCACTCCAGAGAGCCGATTGTTTGATAGATCCCTGTTTGCCACAATGCAAATCAAGAACATGTCATTTTTCAAATTATAATCATGCCTTAAAGGAGGGGGAGAGAGGAAGGGAGAGAGATGCTTAATGACTTAATAGAAAGAACAAATAGGCACTCACAATACTTGAAGTGAGGAGATATTAGTCAATGACATTGGAATCGGACCTGACAGGCTGTTGTTGTTAAGCCGGCTATCCTTACACAAACATTTCCAAGAACCAAAAAATTGTTATGAATTAAAACAACCAATCAAGAAATACCATCATGCAAATATCAGCATATTAAACTTAATTATAAAATCATTTTTATTTGATATTGATTTTCCAATACAAGTATAAAAAGATCATGATTTGTTGTGAAAAATAAATTTGAACCTATTATTAATTAAATGGAATGAACTGCCATTCACACAAATACCTTTCTAAAACCACTATTTTAAATAATACATATTTAGTCTTGTCAAAAAAAAATAATACATATTTAGAGGATAACGTTTTATACTTCATTTATCAGCTAATTAAAATACAATAACTGATTGTCTGAAAATCAAGTGTCTCATACAATATACACTAGAAGCAAATATGGAAAATGATTTTGACATGATATGCCTTAAATACATCAAAAAAATCATATGAAGAATAGTATGCTTACAGGAATCGCAATTTTGACAGCTTTCCCAATGTGTTTGGGATAGGACCAGCAAAACTATTTAAGTAAAGATCCAAGCTAACCAAGCTAGTCAAATTCCCAAGATCACTAGGAATAGGTCCGCTTATGTTGTTACTGTAGAGTTCCCTGTTGTAAACAACACAACTTAGCTATTTGAGCAAGAAAGGGTCCAAAATAAATCTATTATTACTTTTACCACTTTAATCAAACTGAGAAATATCTCTTCATATTTTTTCATCATTTAATGTGGAGAATACCTATCTCCATCAAAAGGAAATTGGAAAAGGACATATAATGCGCCTGACCAAATAGTAATCAGTGACTCTCACTTCCTGTTGACACATCAATGAAGCTTATTATCTGGTTCCCAACTACTTAATCCATTTCTTTTACACATAAAGAACGAAATATGGAGTCTTGAAGAAACAGTCAATGTGAACTTGTAACACAAAGAAACAGGCAGCATGCAGTAGTCTGAAATTATCTGAAAAATTGAAATAAAATATAATTTTCAAATCAGGAAGCACTACGTACAAATACTGCAAATTCTTGAGCAAGCCAAGCTGTGGAACTAGTTGACCGGACAAAGCTGCATTTCCAAGATCACTGAAAAATCACAGACAGAAACATCATAGAAGGTACATTTCTCAATAAGATTAATATAACAAGTTTATAAAGTTACACTATAAACATGCACTCAGAGGACAATAGCAGAACTTACACCCTTATAACACTATTATCATTATTGCAAGTGACATGAAACCATGTGCAGGGATTGACAAGGGTAGGATCCCAACTCTGCAGGACATTGTTAGGATCAAATAAGTTGGTCCTCAAGCTGTGCAATGCATCACCTGGTCCAAGATACAAGCCAAGACAATAAGGGGCTGATAGTAATTTAGTACACTTGTGAAAACATGTTTTATCAGAGCCGACTTCACATGTAGAGAATGCAATCCCAGGTCCCGTTTTCATATAAACCCTAATTCATTAAATAAACACAAAGCAGAGTTGTTTGAAACTATAAACAGAATAAAAAAAGTTTCAAAAGACAGAATTTTCTCATGACAGATACAATGTCAAAAGTAAAAAGAGAGAAACAAGGATGGCAATGCATTAGACTAAAGGAAAAAAAATTATTCCTTTAGAACTAGTGTAGGCTTCATAGGTATAGAAGAATTTGATTAAACCAGTGAGACGTGTCAAAAACAGTTGCAAACGTTTAACACAGTGATAGAAGGCCTGGACCAAGTCTCCTTGTTCACTTCTCCAGCAAGCTTCAATGTTATCTACCAAGTCCTCATGGCCTATCACACAGTGATAACGGTCACAGTATCACCCATTCATCACTCAATGTATCCTAGAGTATACATTCTCCAAAAAGAAAGAAATATTCCTAGCAATTGAATATGAAACTTCATCAAAAAACATTCTCTGCATATACATTCCCAAAAAAAAAACATTTCAATTTAAGAAAAAAAAAAAAAGGAGAAAAAAAAAAGGAGGAAAAGAAATCCTTCAAGACTCAAATGAAGTACACCTACGAGATTTTGTCCTTTGCGTTAAAGCTAATCAATATTATCATAAATGAACCAAGTACAAAGAAAAAAATAATAAAGAATATAAAGACAATAAAATTAAATTTTCAAATATCCCCAAGAACACTCATTATCACACAGGCAACATACGCTAAGTCAAGCATTCTTGTTTCTGTCTACCCAAATTAAAACAAATCAAAGAAATGCCTTGCCAAATTCAACATATAATGCAGAAACAAATATCAAAATCTCCAAAAACAAAAACCAAAAAAATGTTTTTAAAAAACTTAATTTAACCAAAACAAACTAATAATAGATAGAGAAGTAGAAATATACAGACCTTCCATGTTAGCAGATGCAAGCCATACAGAATGTACCAGGAAGATCAAACACAGAGCCCAAACCTTACTCCTCATTTTAGCTTTCTACTCTGTCAATATCCTCAGATCCAAAAAATAAACAGAACCACCCACAATATCACTAAAACCCTAGCCCCCAAATCCCACAAAACTCTCCACCATTACTGCCCAAAATCACATCCCATCGAATCTCGATCTCACCCCAAAAAGAAAAAACATAAAAACCAAACCCCAAACACTCAACAATAATTTATCCAAACAGCTGTTTATAATTGATTTTTACGACTTTTTGGCAACTACAAAAACGAAAAAACCTTTCCCTTTTCTGGTTTTTAACTTTCTAGTCAGTAGTCAGTGTGTGTGTGTGAGAAAGAAACAGACAGAAAGAGAAAGAGAGAGATGTGTTGTGAATCTATCCATTTAATTTTATTTATTTTTTTGGTTATTTATCATTTACCTCCCTCATGTTAAAGTTTTATTATTTAGATAATATTTTTTAAATAATATGACTTACATCCCTTGAGGTTGGCATTTCCTCAAACTCCCTTGACAAAATTAAAATAAAATTATGAACCATACCCTCAATAACTTAAAAATTATCATCTTTTTTTTTTCTATCAATTATCATTCCTTAAATTTAAAAGTTTATCTTTTAAATAATATCTTCATTAATTATTACCTATCTTCTATAAAATTTATATGTAATATAACATCCTCACATTCTTAAATAAATTAAATTACTTTTACTCTAATATCTCTCAATATATGCTAAAATGAGGATATATAAATAATTTTTACTATTTTTTATGGACGAAAAGCAAAATTTTTCATGGGATTGAGACTTCAAATTATTTAAAAAATATACAAAATAAATGGGGATGAGAAATCTATTGCTCACTTAGAAATTCTACATCTTGATTCTATTAAATTTATTAAATCATAAAATAGAAAACTTGGTTAAACACCCTATCGCGTTTCATTATAATACCTAATTTTAGAGAAAGAAAATAATAATTTTTAAAAACATATATTTATAGGATAAAATATCAAACATCGGGGGGTTGAGTGAAAAATATCTTTTATTCATTTTTTGATTTGTTTTGTTTTGTTGTCTGTTAAGGAATGAAGCGTGCGCAGGGAAAACGAAGAGAGAGCTCTGCCCGAACGGTGCTGCCCGGTACCCGTACGCAGTCAAAACGTCTTCGCGCTATAGGGTGGAAAGTGACGTGACGTGGGGCAAGCCACCGATTTTGGGTCAAATTTACTGGTTGTGGTCCCATTAATTTGCCACGTCGGATTCGGTCCAAATCTTGACATCATTTTGGTCAGCGCCTTCTGCTTCTTACAAATTGACATTCCGTTTCTAAACCTGTCAATGGAACGGTCCGAATTTAAAGATTTTTTTTTTTTTTTTGATTTAGACAATTATTATATTTATTATTTTCAAATTTCACTTTTTATATTATTTTTAAATTTGCAAAATGTGCGTAGGATTAATTTCTAAAGGTTAGTTTTACTTGCCTTTTTGTATTTAATTAATTATAAAAAAATATTTAAACCTTTAAATTTTAATTAAAAAATATTTTAATCTCACTAAATAAAAATACTATTTTATTCATATTTTTATAATTAATTTAATTTTCATTAGTATTTTCATGTTCTAAAATTCACAATTTAAGTAATAATAAAGTTAGTTTTTATAATAAAATAGCAAAAATATCGTTGAAAAAATTTTAAGAATTTAAACATCTTTATCTTATATTTTAATAGAGAAAACATTAAGTTATACAAAATATGCGATAATAATATCATTTATATTTTATTATTTTTAATTTGTAAATTAAGCATACGATCAGTTGCTATGTGATGGTTTTACTTGCTCTTTTTTAGATTTAATTAGTTATATGTTTGTTATGAGTTGATATATTTTGTATATATTTTCACCAATTAAAGCAAGATATACTTATAACCAGATGTGATATTTCATTAACTTCATCTAAAATAATTTATAAAGTATAGAGATATATTATAAAATTAATATATAAAATAAATATTTTTAGACAATTTGAGATATCTTAAAAGTTTATATATATATATATTATGAGTTGATTGCAAAAAGGTCGCGATGAATTATTGATTTTAAAGAGAAAAAAAATTATAGGTGGATTTATTTTGATGGTAATTTAGATTATTAAACTATTTCTCAATAGTAATTTACATTAAAAATATTATTTTAATAAATTTTATTATTAAAATATAGGCGATTAATGTAAAAATTAGAGTATAAATAAACTCACTTTTTTTATTTTGAGTTAATTTCGAAAACTCAAATTTTTATGTAATTACACAATTGTAATACAACTTATATTTTTACATAATTAAAGGATTATCATTAACTAAATCTATAAATATTGGAATCTATAAATATTGGTGACTTTATTTGTTCATGACACAAAAGCATTTCAAAATAATTAAAAAATAAAAGAAATAGCCATTTCTCTCCCTAAGTTTATGATTTTCTTATTTAATTTTTATTTTCTTTTAATTATATATTTAACCTAATTATCCACAACATTGTTAAATATGTTGAAGTTAATTGTAATAATGTAATTTGCTCAATTTTATACCTTTTATAAATATTTAAAATTAATTATAATTTATTAATTGAACTAAATAATATTTATATAAACTTCATAGTTGAAAATAAATTTCTTAATTCTTACACGTTCTCTTCCCGAATATAATATTTTCTACCTAAGCATAATGTATTTAAGCTAAGCATGATACTTTTAATCCGAGTATAATACTCTCGGCCCAAGAATGACATTATGACTTGAACATCATAATTCTCAACTCGAGCAAAATATTCTTGATTCGAGCTTATATTCTCTCTTCGAGCATACTATTTTCGACCCGTGCATAATAATTCTAATTTTAGCATAGTATGTTAGATCTGAGAATAATATTTTGATTCAAGCACAATGATTCTTGACTAGATCATAATAATTCTCGATCCTAAACTTATACTCTACTGGAGCATAATATTCCCGACTTGATTTGTGTGTTAAATTTTTAGAGATTATAACTTTGGATCCGAAAAGAGTTAGAGGACCTACAAGATATCAATGGAAAGCTCTTTTTAAGCTCTATAACATGATTATTAAGTTTTATCCAAATAAGTTATTTCTATGATTAAAAATTTCAAATCCAACTCATAGGTGGGTATCATGCATTCATAAATCAATTTAGGAATTATACAAATGTGAATAAAATTAAATATTAATAGTATTTATCATGTATTATTTAAACATTAATACCATGAGATAGGAACCTAGTCAACGAAGGAACTAGTGAGTGAGTGAGTGAGTGTACATTCTCCCTTTTACAATGAGTGAATCTTTATATATATATATATTGTTTTGTTTTTAAAATGAGTTTCTATGACTTATTTGCTTTTCAAACTAGAAAATAATTTATAAATTATTGCTTTACAATTTACATTAATGGCCCGTAACTAATTTATATATATGTATGTAGCCATAATGCTCAGATGAATATTAAAATATAAATTTTCTTGTATTGTTGACATTGGCATTTTATTGATATTATTTGAATTTTAATCATATATTTATAAATGATTATATCATTGAATTTTATGTTGATTGTGAGATTAGTGACATGGGCAATGAGTTAGTATTAGTATGATGTACTATAACTACACGAAAGTAGCGTAGGAATGACCCTATAAAGAGATTGCTTAGGTGAGTGTGCCATAGGTGGGGTAAGAATAAGGGAGGATGATATTACAAAGAGGCTCATCTATGAAAAATGTTAAAGACAGTAACAAATATCACTATGTGACTATTCGAGACCAACATCAATAGATAAGCTTAGTTTTATTAAAATAAATTTTTTTTTAATCAACTCTGAATAAAAAGATCTTTATAAATAAATAAGAAATAAAATTATTTTTATATGAAAAAAACTCAATGACGGTCTCGGGATTACCTATGTCTAGGGTAATCACTAAAAACGATGGTTAGCCTAAGAAATTTGTACTAAAATAAAAAATAAATATTTTAAAATAATTTTGTGTGAATTCTTTATCTTAATAATTTTGAATATATATATATATTAATTTACTCACCAAGTATACCTAGTAGACTTACCCTTCTCTTTATTCACAGTTTTAAATTTCGAAAGAGGGAGTTGCGTGAGAAAGAGGGAGTGATAGCACTCATTTAAAGAGTTGGTGTTATTTTAGTAGGATTTTTTTTTCCTACTCACTTGCTAGGATTATAAAAGTCCTCTGAAAAATTATTTATTATATTTATATATATATACATTATCTTAAAATTTTGTACGCATTTATATTTGATGATTATCTAACTATTTTATGTATTACGATGATGAATTTATTTTTGAAATTATTTGAATCATATGTTTAGGTAAAAGAATAAATTTTAAATACAGTTTATAAAATAAGTAATTTTGTAGGTTTTTAAAATGTATTTTATAGTATTGAAATGTACCTAAAAAATTTAGCGACGATTATCAAATATGAACCTTACAAAATAGTGCGTGACATCATCATTATAAATATATCATACAAATACAATAGCATATCATTGCATATCATGCTAGTTTACACTAGTTATATCCTACATGCCTTTCTCCTTTTTCTCCTTTTTATTATAACTTACAACACTTTCATAGTAATTCTTTATTATTTTGTTATAATTTTTAACTTATAAAAATTTAATAAAAAATAAAACAATTTTACAAATGACTGTATGTTACAACGGTTGCACCCTAGCCCTACCCTAAAGTGGCTTTATTTCCATTTTTCTCTAATTATCTATTAAAAGTTGGAATTGACTACCATTACATCTTTCATTATTTGTTCAGCCGCATGGCATTCTTTTACTCTTTTTTTATTTTATTTTATTTTATTTTTTTATTGTTTCTAGAAAAAGAAAAAGAAGATAACAATAACATATTGACTAGTCTTCCTCCTCTAGGTAGAAAATGATTTTGGGTAATATTAATAATTGATTAAACCATGCAAGTCTTAATCCCATTTAAACATGATTAATTGATACATTCTTTTGATTGAAAACTTGTAAAGTTGAAATCCAAGCATGCATATGTATAAAAATGAAATCTCAATAATCTTTGGGTCAATGGGATTGAATGTTGACTAAAATCATTCCTCATTAAATATTTTTATATATAATAAAAAAATTAGGCATGCTATATGTATGGGTAGGACCAATAATATCTTATTTAATATTCATATAATCACTTTTGAAGTAATATAAGGTTAAGGGGTTTTCTAAAATTAATTTTAGGAAATGGAGTCAATATTATAAAGAATGAAAATTTATTCTTATTATTTCCAAAACTGATTTTTTAAAATATAAAATATAAAATATAATAATTTTCTTATTTTCATATTTTAAATTTTATTTTAAAATAAAGCACAAATATAAACGTTTTAAAGGAAATCTATGTATCAAATATTAATATAAAAAATGAGTAATTCAAACTATTTTTTTTTATTTTATTTTTACTTTTAAAATAAAGTAAAAGTATCAAATTTGCAAATGAAGCAAAACCCTATTTAAACAATTGAATTAAATTGTATTAATTATTCAGTCAAACAAATAAACAGGCATTAATTGTTTAATCTAAAATTAAAGTCTTACTACTTATTTATTTAACAAGTAAGAATGAATAATGTATATATATAGCATGATGAGTACAGCAAGCAATTATCTTTCTTCAAAAGAATGATTACAATTGTATTACAGTCTTTATGTGCGGTGTGTTGTGGTACTCTCTTGCTTGAGTCCAACCACAACAGAACAATTCAGAATTCAGAACTCCTGAATTCCTTACATTCTCTTCATATTGCATAACATAAAAGAAAGTTTCTGCATCAAATATGAATATTATATTCCTTTGATATTTAAATTTCGAATGAAATTATAGTTATTGTATCCGAATTTTAAAAATAAAACTTAAAAAGTAATTAGTAACACTAATTTTTAATTAAATTTATATATTTTTATACAAATATTTGATATTTAAAATATATTTAAAATAATTAATATTTACTTTAAAAGCCAAGTTGTAAAATGTGTTTAATAACATTAACTTATAGTAAACTTGCTCATTTTTAATTAATATTTTAGCTTCAATCAATATAGTTACAACATGTTAATATCAAATATATCCTTATTTCATATTATATAATTTTATGGCTTGAATATATGCACGATGTAACGTATAATTCGATTTTCTATGCCATTAAATAAGGCTTTATTTGATATTATAATGATGTAACTTTAAGTCAGAATATAGTAACTTGTATATACTTAAGTAATGCATACACATCCGGCCCAGAGAGTATTTTTGTACTTATGTTTTTATATTGAGGATATTTTTGTAATTGCAATTAAGATTCTCAATTGCTGACCATATTAGGATACAATCAAAATCTGAAATTAATAAGGCAATATGTTAATTTATTATAAGAATTCGATAAAGATAACAATTTCATATAAAAATTAGAAACTATTTTAAATATATGAATTTGCAATGTGAAATAATTTAAATTAATATTAAAATAGATAATAACAATAATAATATTAAAGTTTTAAAATAGATATTTAATCTAGTGTAAAGAAAAAAAAAATTTAGAAAATTATTTATCATTAATATTAGAAAATATAACGATTTAGAAAATCCAACTAAAGAATTATTAAGCTAAAATCATGTAAAAATATTTGATTATTAAGATTATATAAACTTCTCATGCTTTAAATCAATATATATATTAAATTGATTTAGGATTTAGTGTTATATTTATTTCAAAGTTATAGATTCGATGAAGATGGGATCTTAAATCCTTAAATCATTTACAATCTACACTATCTTAACTCGAAAAGAAGTGGTTGAACCCTAAGGGAGAGAAAGGCTTCTTTTTCTTTAATTTTTATTGTTTATACACTTTCAAAATGAAAAATGATGAGTATATATATATTTTCTTGATTTTGTATTTAATTAATTTTATATTCATTTAATAAATATTAATTATTTAATAATTAAATTTAATATTTAATCAAAATAATCTTTACTTAACCATTAAGAAAAATAAATAATAAATATCATCGAAGAATAATTTAGGAAAATTAAGACTTTGCAAAATTTTTTAAAATAAATTCTTTATTAAAAATTAATTCTTTGACTTTAAAATCATATTTTTCAAATTCTTTAATAATCTATATTATTAACAAATCATGTAACTTACATTATATTATATAATAAATTTTTTAATACTTTATATATATCTATATCTATATCTATATATAATACTTAATATATTATTTAGCCCTATGTTATTCTGAAAGATGCTATTTTTTTATGGATAATATTTTCTCCTTTTCATCATCTTTTTTATCAAATAACATAATATCTTCATTAAGAAACTCCCATCCTAATGGTTAATAATCATCTACAGCATGCTTAGCTAAGTGATCAGCTATAGCTTGCCCTTTAACTGCCTTTTGGGTTATATAAATTATTTCAAACTCAGACAAAGCATATTCCACCTTCAAATTCTGCCAGACAAGCAAGGTTTCTCAAACATGTACTTGATAGGGTCCATTCGAGAAATTAACCACGTGGTATTAGCCAATATGTAATGCCGAAATTTTTTAGTTATCCACACCAGTGCACAGCAAGTCTTCTCAAGTTTATTATACTTTAATTCACAGTTATTAAACTTCTTGCTGACATAATACATCGCCTGTTCTTTTCTACCAGTTTCATCATGTTGAGCCAGAACTGCTCTCATAGAATTCTCTAAAATAGTTAAATAGAGAATGAG
>JAWDEX010000004.1:669869-686018 GCA_035221805.1 Trichilia hirta | reverse complement strand
TTTTTTGGGTTATTCCAAGCTAACCCAAACATATATTGATTTTTTTTCGGAAATCAGGGACACCTGCTGCAAGGATGAAAAAGGTGCCAAGTACTATAGTGAAGAAACAGAGCCGTGAATTGACATCTGTTGTTGAAGCTTTCACACCATATATTGGAATGGCGGGTAGAGTGGAAAGAATATGGATAACAGAAATTGCAGCTGATGGAATTCACCTGGTACGACTGAAGAAATTTGAAATTATCTCCATGCAGCTTAAGATTCTTTCATGTCACTGGGCATGTTCGCGGAGATCCCGGATGATTTTCCACATATCATTCCATGGACCAAAACTTGATGGTAGTTTGGCTTCTGGTGGTTTTGCAATGTTTGTTACCAATATTATTGGTTTCCCTTTTTTGTTCAATAATGATTGTTGAACTTGAGCTTCATGAAAATTTGATAAAATATTAAATGTGCCATTCAACATTTAACAATTAACTATTTGATTACTTGATCTGACTGACTGTTTCTTTGTTGCTCAAGGTTGGTCATACCAAAGGATATTTGCAGGTGCTTGTAGTTGGCACAGAAAGTATGCCGGGTACCTCAGCTATGGTGAAGATAACATCGGTCGGAAGGTGGTCAGTTTTGGGGGAGGTGATCGAGATTCTCAACCAAATAGATGATAAAACAGTTTGAGCAGGAGAACATTTAGCCATGACAAATGTTCTCCGTGCTCTAGCCAAAATGAGACTTGTGCATGGCCAAATGAGCAAGATCCTACTGCTTGTGGACCATAATGTTGTGGAGGAAAAATGACTTTGGAGGAGGTAAGTTCACAGATTGACAAGATGCCGGATGATAATCGAAACAGCCAAAATCTGATTGGATGTTACTAGGGAAGTGGAAGAACTATGCAAACAAAAAGGGAAACTGATATTGCCTTGGGATCCATGAAAAAGCAAGAACGGATGGAAGGAAGCATACTTCAGTGGGGTGTTGTTGATAGGGCTCTTTTGGGTGGAGTTCTTGTTAGCTTCTTGGCAATTGTCGCCTTGTTGATGAATTTAGGATTTAGAACAATGTCATCCAATGAAGGATTATTTACATAATTTTGTTGTCGCCCATTTTTTGTATTGAGATGTTGTTTGAAGGATTTCAATTGAGCAATTTTTGACAGTGTAATTAATTCTGAAAGTAAGTTTTACTGATGCAATTGTTTTTGCTTCAGTTTTTGCTTTACAGCTTCATCTTCTATTTGGTTGTTTAAATACTTAAAAAATTGACCGGCTATTCTTGTAAGTTAGATCTTGAGTGCATTGCTTATTATTAAGTAAACAAATTCTTCTGCGAAATCTCTTACAAGCAAAAGATGCATATATGTATTTATATATAGAAGCTGAAAAAAATGGCGGATTCTGAGAAATGGTGCATGGGCATATCTTGCTCTGGGCAGACAACAGCAGGGATGAAAGAGCATCACTGCCTGCCTTTATTTTTCTGTCTTGTGCTTCTATGCTTTGGGGAGATTTATTTACGGAATGATCCCCCTTCGCATTTACAAGCATCTTATAGTAGCATGTCTGACTTGGACGGTAATCTTTTGAAGAAGTTGACAGGTACAGAAGGCATCTTGCTCCTAAAGCGGGGATGGCGAAGCATGTAAAGGCCAACCAGAAGTGCCACCACTTGGAATGGAGTCACGTAAATAAACACAGCCCAGATCAATGAGAAGATGATGAAGATTGATGTAGCTCTTGAATCACGCCAACTGAGAATTGCTTGAGCTCTTTCACCTTGGGATGCCAAGTCTCCAACCACTCTCTGCACCCGACCTGCTACACTGCGAAGCCTATCATATCTCATTCTTAACAAGGGTTCAGGTCGTGATGTTGGGAACGTATCAAATTCCTCGTCTAGCTCGTCTATGTGTACATTGTCTGCTTGTGAAAGCCCTGTATCCATGTGAGGCGGGTATCTCGGCCTGAACCTATAGTTCCATAACCCGATAACAAAGAGGTAGAGGAACATTGTTGGCAGAATTAATTCTGGGTACCAAATAAGGATCAAGAACAATACATGAACAAGGCACGTTGTCACGGGATTTCTCCAGTTGCAAATGTCGTTAAACCATCTACAAATGGCTGCAACCCCCGAAAGAAGTGACATTATTCTGTAGAAATTGGCTTTGCTCCTTCTCAAACTCCACTTATGGATATCAACATCCAGCATGTACTCAACTACTTCGCGCCTGAGTGGTGGCTCTGATCTTCCGAGCCTCGCTGCAACTATCTGCATTGCTTGATGGCGAAGCCAATGAATGTGCTGAAAAGCTATTGGTTGAACATAATGCATTTTGGGAAGCAATGGCTTTCCATATTGCGTCACCATATTAACCCAAGCTGTACAAGTAAACCTTAAAGCCAACTGAAGTTCCCCATGTTTCCTCAAACCAGAGGGCGTGAGTACCAGCAAAGGATAGTAATGGCTGTATATACGATCAGTTTCCAAAGTTGATAAACGAATTCTTACCTTTCCAATTCTCTGATCTTTTGCATCATCTTTACTTCCATTAGTATGACAATTATCAAAAACTCCAATCGTAATGACAGTACACGGGTCATAAACTTCCCAAGTATACTGCTCGTTCCATCGAGGAGACAAAGTGTCAAGGAGGGTTCTGGTTCGAACCCATTTGTTCCCATATTTAGCCACACAGTATGCATCCGTAGCTCTACTATCTTTGCTCTTCATAGGAAGCAAATTCTTCGCACTCAAAATGCCGAGTTCTAGAATTCCAATGCTAGGCTTCCTCAGGTGCTTTGATGATGGCTGTAGATCGCTGCTAAAATGAGTGGATTCATCAAGAACATGGTACCCTGCATCTAAACAGAGTCCAAGTAAAATCTTGCTTGAAAACTTCTTCTTTTCCTGACCTTCCTGTTCCGCCAATGAAGGTTTATGAAGATTTAACCAGCGAGGATCAGGGAGTTTACTAGACTCATGTCTTGGTGGCACCTCCCTAACTGGTATAAATGCTCTTCCCAAAATCTCATCCTTCCCGGGAGCAATCCGATCATAAACAGACACAATAATAATATCCTCAAAAGGCTCCGAAGCAACAAACATGAGTTCTTCTTTCCATATTGGATTCACCGTTCTCATTTGCGAAAGCTTAGTAACCCTGAACTGATTCCCAAGTTGAATCTCTACATAAACATCCGGTAATCGCCCTTTCTCCGATGGCACCAGGTCTTGTGCTTCCATCACGTGAACTCGAAGATAATAAAGCTTGGGTGAGAAGTAAACCTTTGATCTGGTGTTCGATAAGTTTGAATGACTAACATTGTGTGCATCCGAGTGCCATGCTTCTGGAAAAGATTCATCAGCTTGGGTTCCCATCCAGACTGCAAGCATAATTTCTCCTTTCGCTGTTTTAATCCCGTTCTTATCCTCCAATTTATACCATTGAGGAGCTAATGGACTATCTGGTGGAACTCGAAGAGGGACTTCTGATAGATCAAACAAAACCCTTCCCACAAAATCATCCTTCCCAATATCCTTATCTTTCACAGTAACTTCAAGCACTTTTGATTGCAATCTTTCTTTAGAGAAAGCAAAAATCTGTTTCCATACCGGATTTTGATTCTTCTCCAAGTGTTTGGTGATCCCTCTGTAGTTTCCGAGCTTCACTTCAACGTAAGGGTCAAGGCTCCCTGAAACATCCATTACAGGAAGATCTCTTGCCTTCACCACACTGACATACAAGTAATGCATCTGCTCTACCAAATCGTAAGTACTCGTCGTTTTATCCCCTCCTCTGTACCGGAGACGGGCTGCTACCGGAGGACTAGTCTCCACCAAAAGGAATTCCGGATTCCGCTTCGGCATTTGCATGTTCATTACATTTGTTGGACCAGCTTTAGCAAAATCCATTCTCGTTTCGAACGCCGGAGCTTTTTCGAAACTGAACACGGATGACACCCGCGGTGTAGCAGAAGCAGCAGTAGTGGCGGCCGGAGAAGGAGGACCACCTCCTACAGCAGTCCCAATTGAGTGAAAAGTTCTCACTTCCTTTTCCTTCTTTTTCTTCTTCTTCTCATCAAGACATTTAACATCTTCATCAAACTGTTGACGGTGCTGGCGATCCTGCTTGTTGGTATTGATTTCTTGCAGAGGGGTTTCTTCAGTCTGAAGATTCTCATCATCTGTTATGACTGGTGCAGTATACTGAGGCCCATCATGGACTGCATACATTTTCAGCGCAATATCCCCTTTGATATGGGAGAAGAGGCCTCTTTTATCAAGAGGGTAACGCTGAACAATTGCTTCAGACTCAGACAAAGGAACAGAAACCCCCGAAAGTCTAACTCTTCCAAGAAAATTCTTGTGATGACCATGGTGACCTCCACCTTTCCGATCATTATATACAGTTACATCAATGGTGTTGTTAGGAAGATCTCTCAGATTATTTATGTTGAAAACAAATTTTTCGTTCCAACAAGGATTAAGGTCTTTATGCTTGCTTTGCGTCCTTTGTTTCTGCTCATCAAACTCTACTTCAACAAAAGGACTAGCAGATCCTTGACCATCTTTTGGCATAAGATCCTTAGCATCAAGAACTTCTGTTACAAGCTTAGCCATGGTGAGTACCAAGAGAAGAGAATTATTTCTTCTTCTTCTTCTTCTTCTTCAGTTTATTTATGATCTAAAACGACTGAAAATTAAAATGGGTAGTGAAAAAGTAGAAGTGAAGAAGAATGGAGAAACAAACAATGGTGGTCGTCGGAGGAAAATAGGAGACAGAATTTAGATGATGAAACTAAGATGGGGCCTCAATTCATTTAGTAGTACGAAGACAGAAAACATATGTTATTAGAAAGAGAGGGAAAAAAAAAAAAAGAAGAAATCTTTCATTTGGGTGACTTGCCTTGTAATTTCATCAAAATTATAAATAGCTAACATAAATCTATAAATTTATGTGGGGTTTGAATTTGATTGATATTTGATGAAAATGAAAGTGATGACTAATTACTTCATTCATTGATTTATTCATCAAAAAAAAAGAAAAATTTGAAAAGCAATCTTCGACTTTTATAAGGATCTCTCCTTTTCAAGGAATTAAACAAATCAATTTCTTTCTTATTAATATTTCCACTGTTTTTTTAAATTTCTTTTTTCTTTTTTCTTTTCCTAAAAGGTCAGAAATTTCATAATTCTCCTTTTGCAATTTCATAGATTTTATTTTTTATTTTTATTTAAGTTATTCAAGATTCTGAGTGTACAATAACCAGGTTTCTTGTATCAATTTGCTTAGTATAATTCTGTGAACTAATAGTCTGTTAGATTTTGACCCTGTTAGTCGGTTAAACTGAAAACAGGGTACGGGGATGTCCAAAGGAGGCGAAAGCGCCGCTAGGAGAAGCCTAGCAGAATACCAGGACTCCTTTATCCAATAAATTGTCATTATATATTTTTTTATTTTAAAATTAATAGATGAATTTAAACAAAAATAAAGAATAATAATAATAAATAAACAAGTTTTAAATACAAAATTTTTATATAAATTATTATATTAATTATTATAATATTATTGTATAATTTTTTCACTTTATTAAATTTTTATATTTTTATTATATAATATAATTTTTTTACGTTAATTTGCATGTTTAGATTTATATAAAAATTTATGTATTAACCTAATAATAATTATTAAATAAATATATACATTTAAAATAATAAAAGCTTTGAATAATATATACGCGTTTTGGATCAGATGTTGTAAATTTCGCAGCGTTTACTGTCTTCCTTAACAGCGAAGTTATGTGCGTAGGAGTACGTGGGCTCTACTAAACAAAACAATTATGAAACAAAAGTGGGGAAGATAGCTCCTTAGAGATTCACGTGAATAATACTAAACTAATATTTTTATATGTGATAAAATTATAATACTAAATTCTTCTTAAATAATATTAAAAATGTGATATTTTATTAAATATTAAATAATATTAAATTTATGCAAATTTCTATATTTTTAACGAATTTTTTACTTTTATTTTTTTATATACATGTATCAGTATATAAATATTTTATATTTATTTAAATCTTCATCTACTTAGAAATATTTTATTCATAAAAAAATTAAGTCTATAAATTCTATGTTCATCAATAATTTAATTTTAATTATAATATTTTATTTTTATTAATAATCAATCATAAGAACAAATTTATAATTTAATTTTATCAATAACAATTAAAAAAATAAACAATAATGAAAGTTAGAAAATTTGAATTTTAATTTCATTTTATTGTTAAAAATAACTTTCAATTGTTTTAAATGTATCAATTTTTAAGTGAAAATAAAAATATAAAAATATATAAAAATACATCTAAGTCTAACTTAAAATTTTAGTTGTCTAAGTTTTCGATCAAAACGACGTTATTTTAATTAAAAAATAATTTTATTTATTATTATATATATTAAAAATATCGATATTTGAATAATGTATTATTGATATTTATAATTAAGTATAAGTTACGAGTGTTAATAAATACATATATAATATAACTTTAAAATATGCATTCTTATTTTTAGTGGTTTTAACTCTAAAGAATAATTAAGAGGATTAAAAGTTACAAATATTAATAAATAGATAGATAAAAATATAAATATAGACACAAATATATTATAACTCGAAAATATAAACTTTTGTTTCGGGTGATTCTAGCTCTCATTAATTATTAAGATATATATAAAAGCCCTCCCAATCTAAATTGCCAACTACCTCTTGCTGCAAGATGGTTGACATTAAGTGTCCCTTTAATTAACATTACACTTTATTTATTATTTATTTATTATTTACACAATTTTAATAATTAAAAAATTGCATTTTGTACTTATTTAATTATTTATTAAATATAATTTCAACCGTTAAATTTAAAGTGTATAAATAATAAATCTAATAGTTAAAAATAGTAGTAAAAAAAAAGTATAAAAGTTAAGATATTCTTTGTCTTTCACACTTATATTATATCATGACACAAGAATTGAAGAAAAAATATACCTTTACCATGATACATAAGTCACAAGAGTTGAAAGAAGAGATGGAGAGAAGGGTATTTCTGTAAATTCATAAATGGTCCAGAAATTAATTTGGTAGTTATTTTCAAAGGCTCCTATCAAGACTTCAAGAGATGGGATTTTGACCAACAGAAACAAGGGCAGTGGAAATGGAGGGGAAACTCTTGAAATTACAAAGAATATTATTTTTTTTAATTTTTATAAAATTAAGATATTTCATAATTAATTAAATTTATTTTAAATAATATTAATAATATAAAATATAAATTTGGATCTTTATTAAAATAAAATTTATCATATAATGCTATTGTTTATACGATCAATATTTTATTTCTTAAAATAAAATTTTAACATAATTTTTAAAACTAGTAATATTATTTCAAATTTTGAATTGTAATAATAAAAATTTTATAATCGATATGCAAATTATAAATAAAATAAAAAAATTTTAAAAATCATTTTTAAAAGTAATTATATGAGATTAATTACAAAAGATAAAAAGATTAAAAAAATTATAATATGGTTTAAACCTAAATTAGTGAAACAACATCAAAATTTCCATTATTATTATTATTATTATTTTAAGAATTGATGATTGAGCTTAAGACTAAATTAATGTAAGGGGTGATGTGTTGGCAGCTACCATACAAATTTTAAATGGTTGATTAATGATTATTCATGAAATCTTATAATTTATAAACATCACATCAATATACAATTGAAATATAGAACGCTAGAGACAATATTTCAATTTAAAACTTTAACATAAAAATTTTTTAATTTTAATTTAAAAATTCTAATGTAATTTTTTTAAAAAATTAAATAATATAAAATTTAATTAAAATTATTTTCATTTGTATAGCACTAAATTCTTGTATGTAATATCACCTCTATAAGTTAACAGTGTTCGATCCATATAAAATCTATTAAAAGATATTAATTAATTGATAAATTAATAATTTATAATTTAATTAACACACATTTAATCAACTAAAAATTTATTGTATTTTACTAATTTAATCAATTGAATATGAATTAATTTATTAAATAATATTAAATTAGTCAAAAAAATAAATTTATTGTATTTATCTACTTCATGAAATAATATTTATTATAATTACATCAATTTAAGAATTAATTTAAAAATAATTTATATATAAACAAGCGCAAAGTGTTGCTGCTGACGAAGTTAAGAATGATACAATAGTTTTGAAGGCATTAACAGTACTTCATAATTTTTGTAATTCGAGAATTCAACTTAAAAACTTTTAGATTTAAATTTTTTTAAAACTAACGAAAAAATCATATTAAATTATTATTATTAATTATAAAATAATTTTGACAAATTATTAAATTATGATATAAATGGAAGAGTTTTATAAGAATTTTTAAAAGGGTATTATTGTATTAATTTATTAAAATTATTAATTTAGTATATTATCTCAAATTGAAACTGTCAAAAAAATTATAATATAATAAATATTAAATTAATTTATAAAAATTTTGTATTTTGATTTGGGTTGCATGTAGCTATCTATTGTGACTATTATGGTAGTACTCTGAATGATAAATGTGAGAGCTACTTGTGCTTACCTTTTCATTTCCCTTTCCAATAAAGAGCTTTTTGTGTTTCAAATTTAATAAATAATGATACTAAAATTTCAAAATAATTATTGTATAGATACAAGTAAGAATATTAATTGTCACGTGATAATTATCGCATATTTTTATATTATAATTTTGTAAGTTAAAATTACGATCTAAAGTTTTAATACGTTATGTATCATTATTTTAACACCTTAAATATTCAAAATATATTTCAACTGAGAATTTAAATAATAAAAATATTTAACTTTATTAAATATTATATAATAAATTTAAAATTAAATATCATTTTAAAATATTAAATAAAAAAAATAAAATCAATAAATAACATTCACTGGACTCTATAGAGATAGTGAATCAAAACAAAAATGACACCTATACTCCTTAAACATTTGAAAAATGATTATCACTTCTAACTAACCCTATATTCTATTCGTAAATACTCGAAACTGAAATGTTAAAAAAGTGAGTATACGAGAATATACATCGTGAGTATATATATATATATCACACGTACACATAAAACAATTACATGAAAATAATTTATAAATATATAAAAAATAATTTAATTTCAATAAAAATTATGGTCTATTATTTAAAAGTCATTAGGCTAGCCACTTTTTCTTACTCTAATCAAGAGTAAACCCGAGCCATTAGTAATTTTTTATGCAATTAAAATAATAAATTTTTATCAAATTTATTTTATACAACAAAATAGAAGAATACATAAATTTTAATTTAAAACTTGGCTCACTACTAACGTTAGCCTAGAGTAATTTATGAATTCACATATGACTATCTTCTATATTTTTGTCTAATAAGACACTTTATCACAAATAAGGTCATCAATTTTCTTATACTTGTTCCATTGACGCACTACGCACTTAGCGTGCCTACTATTTCGATTCATCCCTAAGCTACTTAACTCTGTAATTGTAATTTTGACCTTCATAGCCATAACTTATTCGATCTCAATGTCACAAACCAAATCAAATTTATGACAACTAACTCTCCAACCAAAATCAATATAAACTCAATGATGTATGAAACCAAAAAATCCAAAAATCAAACATTTATAATTGTGCCATTATAAATTAAAATATATCAAATAATCATTAATTCATCATAACGAGCATCAAAAACTCATATAAATATATATATCAATACCATCAAAATGCACAAGCCATTTGTATCATTCAAAATGATAAATCTAAATTCTATTTCCTAACTTATAAAGCAAATAAATTTACATAAAATATTTTAAAAGTATTTAAAAAAGTAAATTCTCTCACTATTAGGTGGGTATACTCTCCCTTTACTCCTCACATTTTAGAGCCTTGTTCTTTCTCTAGTCTTTTCGATTCGTATCACACGACGTCAAAATCTATATAATACATTTTTAATTATATCATTAATAAAATATTATTAATAACTTATTCAATTTTTCTCATATTCGTAGTATAAGAACATTTTTACTCAAATGTATATTGTTCGAATTTTAAGTCTTTACTTGTCTAAACTCTTTATAACTTTATTTATAACTCTATTTCGCATACTTTTCAACTTTTTCATCTATTCAAAATAAACCTATTTTTTAACATTTCAGTTTTATCGAATTAAAAATTCTAAACTATAATTATATAGCCATTTATCTAATTTTCATCAAATGAAATTCTATAGCCATTCTTATATTGTCAAAATCATTTCTATCACATAACTAGAAGCAAAATCGACTCTCTTCTAACTTGAACATTCTCAAATGAACAATACATTTATGAATTGTAATCTATTATCCAAATATTTTAACCTATAATAAATATATTTTAACTCAATGTCATAATTTTATACTTAAATCAATAAAACTCCCAATTAAACAATAAAACTTAATTTTAATACTTATGAAATTCTCAAATAAAAACTTAAAAGAGGTTAGGAATCCTACCCATAGCTTCATTTGAGCTCCAAAAAATTAATATCCACATTGATTCATTGAAACCCCAAATTGTTCAAAATCTTAACTTTTTATTTTCACTTAAATATTAAACTAAATTCATAAATACAACTTGTAGGAGGTAAAAAAGGTTGTGTTCTAATAATTTGTTGAGAAAGGAGAGTTTAATCAATTAAAAATTGAAGAAATTGGAAAGAGAAAAAGATTGTAGCAATCCAAGAGAAAAAAGGAGAAAAAATCAGGAAAGGAGAAAATGATTAATTCCTTACCCTTTTTTGAGTTTTTATAATGTCTTGAGAATTTATCGAAATGTTCTTAAAAGATAAAAGTTCCAAAAATAGGTAAAAGTGTCTTTTCTTGAATTAGATATTTATTTTCTACAGTTAAAAACAAGTTGATGCATAATTTTTTTGTTAAAATATTAATATTTTTATTTAAAGTGTCGATACTTTATTCATTTTATATTAAAATATTAATATTTTTACTCAAGATATCGATATTGAGTTCGTTTCTTATAGAATATGGATACTTTCTCAAAATTATCAAAAATATTAAAATTCTAAACGTAAATATTTATAAATTTCAAAAATGTATCGATACATAGTAAATATTAATCAAGTCTCATAGAAAATATCACCTAATAGGAAAAATATCAATCAAATTTCTTATTTTGTTAGCCCTATTTTTTTCTTATTCGAAGTTTTATTTTACTTCTATTTTTTTATACAATCGTATATTTGTCCTATTTTAGTAAAAATAAATTATGTGTTAAAAATCTATTTAGATCAATAAAAAATTGTTTCTAAAAGTACGGTGATTAAAGAAAACTTACATTTAAAAAAATCCTTTTAATCTCAATCGTTTCTATGGAAACCTTTCTAAATTTTATATCTAACCTCAATATTATTTACTCTACTCATACCTAACGTCCATTTTCTAATATGACAAATAATGAAAATGTCCTTAAATGATAAAATAACAAAAATCCAACCCATTCAAAAAAACTGTGTATTATATTAATTATATAATACAATAATATTTTAGTCCTTGAAAATATGTCAAAATAATAGTTAAGAAAATGAAATAATATTTTAGTCTCCCAAGTTTGTAAAAATAACAAATTAATTCCTAGTTAGTTATTCTTAAAAAAAAAAATAGTCTCTATAACAATCAACTCGTTAAAAATGATCAAATTATGTCATGAAATATTATTTTAGTAAATTTTACAGACAAAATTATATTATTAAATTATAAAAATTGATATGACAAAATTATATTATTGTGTCACATGTGCTACATTTTTATAGCAATAAAAAGATTTACGGGAATAAAAAATTATATGATAAAAATACTAGTATGCTACATAATTATATTAATTATCTTATCAGTTTATATACAGAAAACATATCAAAAAACTCTTTCTTATATCTAATTTACAATTACATATTGAAAAGTTATCAAGTATTAGCTAACCCTAAGAATTTTCTTAAATAAAAAATAATTATTACAAAATATCAAAGGCATAGATAATTTTGTTCTTGAATTTGATTAACAAATAATGTTGGAAGCATCCATGCATAAAATATTCACCAGAGGACAAATTGTTTGGTTACATGTATTTAGCTTGATTATTCTAATAACATATGCTTATGTTTGTTTTAATGTGCTGGACAAGAATCCTTTTTTTTTTTTTTTGGTTAAATTAAGTAATAAATTAAAGGTTTCAAAATTAATAATAGATGTACATGATGCTACCCTTAATAACATCATGATTGTTTGTGCACTCACCTTGAAGAATTGTTAGGTTTAAGTGATAAAAGATAATCCCAAAAATTTTTGGGATGCTTTGAAATTGAGGTTGTGAGAGTAATAATAATAGGGATGTACATAAACATTCAATCACTTGAAGAAAATTAATCTAATAGTAGAAAGAAAATGTAGAAAATTGTGTAAAAATTAAGGCTCTTGAACTTAATTCATAAAGTACGATCAATAACCCTTTTTTATATTTATTTATTTTTATTTATGATTACCATTTAAATTTAATTTTTTTTAATATATGAGATTAAATTTCACATATGTAATTAATACATAATTAATATCTAACTCAGCGTACATTAAATTTGCCTTAAATTTAATCTCTTTAAATGCATGATAGTGGGCTCAAAATGTGAATCCCGACAACACAATAAAACAAACGACAACAACAACAGTGTAAAACGACAGCATTTGATTCCATGCATCTTCGCGGACAAAACAAAACAATAATAAAAGAATTGACTATTAAATCATTTTTATATTAATTTTTTTTTTGTTAAATATATCACTTTTATATAACTAATATCATTATTTTAACTTAAAAAATTTTGAAATTTGAGTTGAAATTTTTTAATTTTTATGTTCTAAAATAATAAATGAATATATTTTAACCATCCTAATCCTACTAATAAAAGATGTATGGATAGAAATGGAATGGAATCCATGACCCTAGAAGTTTTTTGTGGGTTTTGTTTGTAGCACGAAAAGCACATGCAAATACAAATGAAACAAGAACATGCCAGCTTTTACAATTTTCATTATTTCTTTATTATTAATATTATTGAAAAGATGGTGATTTCAACAAAAGGTAGATACTAGAATAGATTATTATATGAATGCTACACACCCACTTATATACATATATGATATTTTTATTTAATTTTTATGGGTTGCTTTTGTATGTTCAATTTGATTCATTAGATACCTTTCCTTTTGGGTACATTCAATGTGATTCACAATTAACATCCTTACCTTTCTTTTAAGATTAATTTATTAAGTTATCATAATTGGAGAGAAGATTATCAATAATATTAGGATACATCTTTAAATTTTGATTAAATATATATATAAATTAGGTTTACTGTTTTTGAAAGTACTTACAAAATTTCTAATTCGTTAGTTTAATTTATATTTGTGGACAAAAGTAAAGGTAATCTAATATATTTAACTTTTAAAATAATTATTATAATTAATAAAAAATTTTAAAGGATTAAGGCTTATATATTTATTTCAAAAATTTGTGAAATTAAAGTTTATATTTGATCAAATTTTAAAAATATATTTTTTTTAATATTATTATCAATGATGTTAGATATATACATTTTTTTACTATATTGATATGTAATACTATATGATTATTCTTTGTACGATATTTTTTAAAGAATAAAATAAATGATATATATTATTGTAGTATTATTACGGATAAAATTCTCTGAATTTAGGATTTCTTCATTTGGGCCCAGCATCCTACTTGTTTTAAACTACTTCCAACCACAAGCCCAATTGATTAGACAGGCCACAAAAGATTAGATTGTGGGCTTTCGTAGGCAATAGATCCCCTTTGAGATTACCTTGGACTACCCTTTGAGCGTCTGCACTAACGGCCTCAATAATTTTAAAAATAATTATTATAAGTCTTACATATATTAATGTAATAACTCTTATAATCTTTCAATTTTGATCAAATAAATACAATATATTAAGGAAAAATATAATCATAAAGATAACAAATATTATCATGTAAAATATAAATATAAATAAATTTATATTTATTTATATCATAAATTTTATGTTTTTATGCCTTTTAACGCTTATATACTAATGTCTTATAAAATCTCCACGAATACCTCATTAAAGTATAGAGAGACTCATTCAATGAATCAATAAATAAAAAGTAATAGATATGAGCTTCATTCATTGTAGCCACGTAGAATACCACGTGGCAACAAAGAGATACATTTGTCAGTAACCTAAGCACACTTATTATACTTCCTTGGTCAAATAAATCTATTACACAGCCAAAAGTCAAACTCTGAAATTCCGAAAGCAAACTACCGAATGAAATTCAATCAGTAAAAAAAAAAAAACGATGAATATTGTAGCAATCTATCTTCTTGTAAGTTCATTAGTAGCCTCAGGATGAACAGAAACAACAGAACAACCCAAAAGAAGTTGTTGTAGTGGTGAAACAAGGAACCAGAGTTGTTGCAGTTGGGTATGATCAACAACGAAAACACAATACCAGAGTTTCTATAGCACCAGAACAACATGAATATCAAATCAGAGATCCTGTTTCTGAAGTCGCGGGGAAATTATCATCTACTGCTAAGGACTGAAATATAGTGGGGTTAGTGATGATCATCATGATTGTGTGCATGGTCCTGGAGAACTGATATGTGATGCTTATGGGAAATGCAAACACAAGATTGCTATTGCTATTGACAAAGCTAAGGAAAAAGTTTCCGAAGCTGCCCATGAAGTTGCTGCGAAGAAGAAAGATAAGGCGCATGATGCATAAAGAGACTGCGTCCGAGAAGGCTCATGGGGTTAAAGAGACTGCAAAGGATACTTTAGGGACAGCCAAAGAGACTGCCTCCGAGAAGATTTACGAGGCCAAAGAGGCCGCGAAAGATGCATTATGTAAAGCCAAAGAGACTGCCTCCGTGAAGCCTTACGAGGCCAAAGAAGCTGCGAAAGATGCATTAGATAAAGCCAAAGAGACAGCGTCGAAAAGGGCTAAAGAGATGAAAGAAGGTGCTAAAGAGACCGTCAAAGAAGCAAGGGATGTGCGGAAGACTATTGCGGAAGATGAAGCCAGAAACGTTTTAGGGCAAGTGGAGAGAAAGTAAAAGAAGCCACCGAGCATGATGCGAAAAGGGTGAAATCTAGCATTTACAGCCTGTTCTTGGATAACTTTCGTAAGTTTTTTAGAAGTATAGGATTACCAGAGACCCTGAATGCTTCAATGTGTGTGTTGAATCTTCTGGGTTTACCTACTGCTTATGGAATATGGGTTCCATTTATACCAAGTTATGCGTTGCCTCTGTCTATGCCTAAACAACAATTTGGAATAATACAAAGCAAGATATATCATGTATACTTCAGGGCTATGTCCTGTCGTATTATTGGGTTGGCTTTGGGGGAACATATGCCCCATTAGTTACCAACCAAGGCTGGAATGTTGCAAGAATATAATCTTCGGAAACCCCTTTTTTGACGGTCTTCACTAATTCCGTGTATTTGGTGTTGAGATATTTGGGTGTTATGAATAGAAAAGTAAAAATTGTACGTTGAAAACATAATACTCTCTTAACTATTTATAATTATAAATAGTTACAAAAATTGTGAATTTAAATGGCCAATAAAATAAGGTCTTATTGGAACTCTATACTCTAAATGTCGTGGACGAGGCTTAGAACTCTCGGACTCAATCTAAAAGTTCATATTTTTAAATTTGTGATTTATTTATTTAATTATTTTTTTCATATATATATATATATATATATATATATATCAAAGATGAATTTTGAGTCTTAACCTCTCGGGTTTCAGGTTTAATTTAAAAGTTCATATTTTTAAATTTATAATTTATTTATTTAATTATTTCTTTCTTTTTTTAAATTATAATTATTTAAAATAATTATAATTTTATTAAAAGTTATAATTTTTTAAAATAATCGTAATTTTAATAAAATTTGTAATATTACCAAAG
>JAWDEX010000004.1:655747-669769 GCA_035221805.1 Trichilia hirta | reverse complement strand
TTAAAATTCTCAGTTCTTTTGTTTTTACAAATTCTGTCTTAATTGTCCATGTATGTGCATCTGTTGGGATTGAGGTTGTGGATTTTCATCTGCTTAGGAATGCAAGATATATCAATTTGCGTTGCAATTTTCACCGGTAAAGCAGTTTGGAGGATCTAGGTGTCAGATTTGTGTCGTTGCACATCTTAGAATACAGTCACATGGTTAAATTGTCGAAGTGTTAAATTTTCTTACACTATACAAGAAAATGCAGTGGACATCTTATGCAGCATGCTGAAATAGAGTTGCATGGTTATTTGTTAGCATGTTGCAATGAATTAAGTTATAAAGAAGCAAATAGAAAAATGCAGAAGCTGGAGTAAATCAGCCTTGCCCCCTTTTTAGACATCCTGTTAGACACTTGTCCTAAAACCTCAGTGTCCAAAACTTTATTTATTTTCTTCTAGTAATTTGTCAAAAATACACATCCCAGCAAATAAGCTCCAGCTTGAGCATATAGCAAGGTTAATTCTTGCATTTTTGAAGTTAGTATGTGATATAGTTAATATATATCCTGAGATTTCAAGTTATAGTCTATTTGTTCTCGAAAATGATGGATGAATTGCTGTCAGAGTGACTGCAAGGCATAACTCATTGTTTCAAATCTGATAAGTGGCTTTTTGGCCTTTTTCATATAGACACCGAAGTAGTAATATTCATGTTAAGCGAAAAGCAGAGGTATTGTTGACTTGTAATTAGAAAAAGGAGAAAAAAAAAAGAAAAAAAAAAGAGAAACTAACCAAATATATACGAATGTAATAACAAACTTCAAATTTAGTGATAATAAGCTATGCTTTTGAAGGAAGTACAGGATCATAATTACAGTAGTAACACTAGTTATAAAAAAAGAGGTGGACAATTATTTATTATATCAGGGGATTATTAGCTGTCTGTCTCCTTAGTTGTCTTGTATTTTTCATTTCAGTTCAAAGCTAATCCAAACACGCATTCATTTTCTTTTGTAAATCAGGGACGCCTGCTGCCAGGATGAAAAAGGTGCCAAGTACTATAGTAAAGAAACGGAGCCGTGAATTGACATCTGTTTTTGAAGCTTTCACCCCATATATCGGAATGGAGGGTAGAGTGGAAAGAATATGGCTGACAGAAATTGCAGCTGATGGAATTCACCTGGTAAGACTGAAGAAATTTTAAATCATCTCCATGCAGCTTAAGATTCTCTCATGTCACTGGGCACATTTGATGAGATCAAGTATGATTTTCAGCTTATTGCCCCATGGACTAAAACTTGATGCTAGTTTGGCTTCTGGAGGTTTTACAATGTTTGTTACCAATAGTATTTGTGTCCTTTTTTTTTCAAATAATGAATTTTTTACTCGATCTTCATAAAAACATGATAAAATATTAAATGTGCCATTCAACTTTTAACAATTAAATATTTGATAACTTGATCTGACTGGCTGTTTCTTTGGGTGTGCAAGGTTGGTCATACCAAAGGATATGTGCAGGTGCTTGTAGTTGGCGCAGAAAGTATGCTGGGTACCTCAGCTATGGTGAAGATAGCATCGGTTGGAAGGTGGTCAGTTTTTGGAGAGGTGATCGAGATTCTCAACCATGTAGATGATAAAACAGTTTTGAGAAGGAGAATATCTAGTCATGACAAATGTTCTCCGTGCTCTAGCCAAAATGAGACCTGTACATGTTCAAATGAGCAAGATCCTAGGGCTTGTGGACCAGAATTCTGTGGAGGAAAAATGGCTTTGGAGGAGGGAAGAGTTACACAGATTGATAAGCTGCCAGAAGATCATCGAAATAGCCAAAATCTGATTGGATGGTTATTAAGGAAGCGGAAGAACTATGCAAACAAAACTGCAGAAACTGATATTGGCTTCGGATTCCTGAAAAGGCAAGAACGGATGGAAGGAAGCATTCGTCGGTGGGGTGTTGTCGATAGGGCTCTTTTGGGTGGAGTTCTTGTTAGCTTCCTGACGGTCGTAGCCTTGTTGATGAATTTAGGATTTAGAACATTGTCATCCAAATGAAGGATTATTTATACAATGAAACTGTTGCCCATTTTTTTTATTGAGATGTTGTTTGAAGGATTTCAATTAAGCAATTTTTGTCAATGTAATTACTGATACAATTACTTTTGCTTCAGTTTTTGTTTTACAGCTTCATCCTGTATTTGTTTGTTTGACTGCTTAAACATTGACTGTCCATTCTTGTAAGCTAGTTTGCGTATACATTACTTATTATTTAGTAAACAAATTCTTCAGTGCAATTCATATAAGCAAAAGATATAGGTATGTATTATGTATATATAGAAGTTGAAAAAAAATGGTGGATTCTGACGGGTGGTGGCGTGCACATCTTGGAATAGGCGCACGAGAGCAGGGATGAAAGAGTGTGTCACGGCTAATCTTTATTTTTCTGTCTTTTGCTCCTATGCTATAGGCAGATTTATTTACGGAATGATTTACAACTCTCCACATTTACAAGCTTTTCATAGTAGCATATCGGTCTTGGACGGTAATCTTTTGAAGAAGTTCACTGGTACAGAAGGCATCTTGCTCCTGAACCGTGGATGCCGAAGCATGTAGAGACCAACCAGAATTGCCACCACTTGGAATGGCGTGATGTAAATAAACACTGCACAGATCAATGACAAAATGATGAAGATCGATGTAGCTCTTGGATCACGCCAACTGAGAATCGCTTGAGCCCTTTCCCCTTGTGATGCTAGGTCTCCGACCACTGTCTGCACCCGACCTGCTACACTGCGAAGCCTATCATATCTCATTCTTACTACGTCTCCTGGTCGTGTTGTAGGGAACGTATCAGATTCCTCATCTAGCTCATCAGGGTGTACGTTTTCTGCTTGCGAAAGCCTTATATCCATATGAGGCGGGTGCCTTGGCCTGAACCGATAGTTCCATATCCCGATAACAAAGAGGTAGAGGAAAATTGTTGGCAGAATTAATTCTGGGTAGCAAACGAGTATCAAGAACACTACATGAATGAGGCATGTCGTCACAGGATTTCTCCAGTTGCAAATGTCGTTAAACCATCTACAAATGGCTGTAACCCCCGAAAGAACTGACATAATTCTGTAGAAGTTGGCTTTGCTTCTTCTCAAACTCCACATATGGCTATCAACATCTAGCATGTACTCAACTACTTCGCGCCTCAGTGGTGGCTCTGATCTTCCGAGCCTCGCTGCAACTATCTGCATTGCTAGATGGCGAAGCTGATCAATTTTCAGCACAGCTATTGGTTGAACGTAATGCATTTTGGGAAGCAATGGCTTTCCATATTGTGCCACCATGTTAACCCAAGCTGTACATGTAAACCTTAAAGCCAACTGAAGTTCCCCATTTTTCCTCAAACCAGCGGGTGTGAGGACTAGCAAAGGATAGTAGTGGCTGTATATACGATCAGTTTCTAAAGTTGATAAACGAATTCTCACCTTTCCAATTCTCTGATCTTTTGCGTCATCTTTGCTTCCATTAGTATGACAATTATCAAACACTCCAATCGTAATGACAGTACAAGGGTCATAAACTTCCCAAGTATACTGCTCGTTCCATCGAGGCGACAGAGTGTCGAGGAGTGTTCTGGTTCGAACCCATTTGTTCCCATACTTAGCCACACAGTACGCATCTGTAGTTCTACCATCTTTGCTCTTCATAGGCGGCAAATTCTTCGCACTCAAAATGCCCAATTCTAGAATTCCAATGCTAGACTTCCTCAGGTGCTTTGACGATGGTTGTAGATCACTGCTAAAATGAGTGGATTCGTCGAGAACATGGTACCCTGCTTCTAAACAGAGGCGAAGTAAAATCTTGCTTGAGAATTTCTTCTTTTCTTGACCTTCCTTCTCTGCCAATGAAGGTTTGTGAAGATTTAACCATCGAGGATCGGGGAATTTACTGGATTCAAGCCTTGGTGGTATCTCTCTAACTGGTATAAATGCTCTTCCCAAAATCTCCTCCTTACCGGAAGCAATCCGATCATAAACAGACACAATAATCAGATCCTCAAAAGGCTCAGAAGCAACGAACATATGCTCTTCGCCAGCCCATATTGGATTCACCGTTCTCATTGGCAAAGATCGAGTAAACCTGACCTGATTCCCAAGGTCAATCTTCACATAAACATCCGGTGCTCGCCCTTTCTCCAAGGGGACAAGATCTTGTGCTTCCATTACATTAACTCGAAGATAATAAAGCTTCGGTGAGAAGTAAACCTTTGATCTGGTGTTCGATAAGTTTAAATGACCAATATTGTGTGCATCCGAATGCCATGCTTCTGGAAAAGATTCATCAGCTTGGGTTCCCATCCAGACTGCAAGCATAATTTCTCCTCTCGTTAATTTTATCCCCCTTTTGTCCTCCAATTTATACCATTGAGGAGCTAATGGACTATCTGGTGGAACTCGAAGAGGAACTTCCGATAGATCAAAGAAAACTCTTCCCACAAAATCGTCCTTCACAATATCCTTGTCTCTCACAGTAACTTCAAGCAAATTTGATTGCAATCTTTCTTTAGAGAAAGCAAAAATCTGTTTCCATACCGGGTTTTGGTTCTTCTCCAAGTGTTTGGTGATCCCTTTGTAATTTCCAAGCTTCACTTCAACATAAGGATCAAGGCTCCCTGAAACGTCCATTGCAGGAAGATCTCTTGCCTTAACCACACTCACATACAAGTAATGCATCTGCTCTACCAAATCATAAGTACTCGCCGTTTTATCCCCTCCTCTGTACCGGAGACGGGCTGCTACCGGTGGGCTAGTCTCCACCAAAAGGAACTCTGGATTCTGCTTTGGCATTTGCATGTGCATTACATTTGTTGGAGCAGCTTTAGCAAAATCCATTCTTGTTTCCGACACCGGAGCTTTTTCGAAACTGAACGCGGATGACATCGGGGTTGGAGTAGCTCCGGCGGCCAGCGGAGGAGGTCCACCTACTGCAGCAGTCGCAATTGAGTGAAAAGTCCTCACTTCTTTTTCCTTCTTTTTCTTCTTCTTCTCATCAAAATACTTAACATCCTTATCAAACTGTTGCTGTTGCTGGTACTCCTGCTTGTTGATATTGATTTCTTGCACAGGGGTTTCTTCAGTCTGAAGATTCTCATCATCTGTTATGATTGGTGCAGTAAAGTGAGACCCCTCATGAACCGCATATATTTTCAGCGCAATATCCCCCTTGATATGGGAAAAGAGACCTCTTTTATCAAGAGGGTAACGCTGAACATTTGCTTCAGTCTCAGATAAAGGAACAGAAACACCTGAAAGTCTAACTCTTCCAAGAAAATTCCTGTGATTACCATCTTGACCGCCTTTCCGATCATTATACACAGTTACATCAATGGTTTTGTTGGGAAGATCTCTCAGATTATTTATGTTGAAAACAAGCTTTTCATTCCAGCAAGGATTAAGGTCTTTATGCTTGGTTTGAGTCCTTCGTTTCTGCTCTTCAAACTCTACTTCAACAAAAGGACTAGCAGATCCTTGTCCATCTTTTGGCATAAGATCACTAGCATCAAGAACTTCTATTATAAGCTTAGCCATGGTGGGTACTAAGAGAAGAAAATTATTTGTTCTTCTCTTGTTTATTTATGATCTAAAATGACTGAAAATGAAAATGGGTGTTTGAAAAAGTGGAAGTGAAGAAAAAGAAGAAGAAGAAAAATAAAGAAACAAATAATGGTGGTGGTAGGAGAAGAATAGGAGATTTAGAATTCTAGATGATGAATCTAATATGGGACTCAATCATTTTGGAGTATGAAGACAGAAAACATATGTCATGAGGAAGAGATTAAAAAGAAAAAAAGAAATATGTCATTTGGGTAGAGGCAAATTCTCATAAATTTGTAATTTGATCAAAATTATAAATAGAAAAAAAAAATAAAAAATAAAAAATAATTATGTGGGGCTTGAATTTGATTGATATTTTGATCACTTCATTCATTGATCTATTTATCAAGCACATAAAAGGTTTGAAGGAAATCTTCAACTTTTGGATGGATCTCTCCTTTTCAAGGAAAATTAGGCAAATCCATTACTTTCTTATTAATATTTCTCACTATTATTTTTCTTTTTCCTAAAAGGTCAGCAATTTCATAATTCTTCTTTTGCCAACTTTTAATTGTATAGTTTTTAATTTTAATTTTAATTTTAATTTTTTATTTGTTTTTTTGGAAAATTCTGAGGGTACAATAAGTTAACCATTTTTTTTTTTTTCCTTCTTTTTTCTTGCAGTAGTTTGCTTTGTATAAAATTCCATGAACTGATGACATTTAAGTTTCAAGAGTATGTAAGCATTTAAGTTGGTTAGGGGTTAACGAGGGTAGGGAAGGCGCCGCTGCCGCTCTGACGGTAACAGAATCCTCTATATTTAATATATATTTAAATGAATGATAAACATAATAAGAAATATAAAAATTCAAAATATATGAAGTGTAATTATTGGTCCCGGAGGCCCGATTGGGTTATTTGTGGCAGTATAAATATTTTTTTATTTTTTTCATTTTCAAGTTGAGGTTAGCGTTTGTAGTTTAGATCGGTTTAAAATAAAATTTTAAATGGATTTAAATATTACAATTTAAAATTTAAATAATTTAATTCAATTTAAGAATATGTTATAAATTGCAATCCATCTAAATCTGTGATTTGGATTGATTTTAATTCGCAATTTGAATTTTAAATTTAAATTAAAATAATTTATTAATTTAAATAAAATTTAAAAAATAAAATTTCAGACTTTAATTTATTTTTCAATTTAATTTTAAAATAATAAATTTATTATTTTATTATATAATATTAAAAAAATAATGTATTATTTTATTATATAATTATAATATTATAATAAAATAATAATAAGTATATTTAATATTTATTTAAATGATTTAATTTGACCGTTTGAAATTAATTCAATCACAATCTAAACCGATAATAGCAATTTATAAACTATCAATCCAGAAATTGATCCAAAAATTTTTAAATTAATCTAATTAAACGGTTTGAATTGAATCGATTTAAATTTGACCACCCTTATATTTAAGTATAAGAACGTGTAAAAAATATAATAAAATTTGAGATATATAAAATATTTAAAATTAAAGGAATTATTATTAATGAGTATTAATAAAATCTCCTAATTAATTATAACATAATTTTTTATTAATAATTTAGTGTTGGACCACCATTAATGACAAAAAAATTTTATTCTTTAGACGAAATTAAAGAACAACTATATTATAATAAAGATACAAAATTCTACGTATAATTTTTTTTTTATATATAAACTGACTTATTAATTAAAATAAAATTATTATATTATTTTCGTGTAATAATTTTTTTATTTCCTTAATTTTTGAATAATTTTATTATATATATAGAATAATATAATTTTGGATTTAAAAAAGGTTATATAGGCAGTACTTTTTACATAACACAATTTATTAAGTAAATATATAAATTTAAAATAATTTAAAAAATAGAATTCTTCAAAGGACTTCAATAAAAATATATATAAACAAAATTATGATGTTTCTACTACACGGTACGAATTTTAAATTTTTTGTTATACTTCTTAAGCCTTTTGTCATATTTTTTAATAAATTTTAAAAAAATTTTAATTTTATTTTTATAAGATAGTTTTGTAATTCAAAAAATATACCGTATATTGACTGCACCGTAGACTGACCCTACACATTTTGCAGCATTCATCTCTCTGTCTAACAACTTTCAAAAGATCAAGCCTCCCTGGCTTGACTTACAGTCTTCTCCGACGATCCATGCATGGCTTTTCTTTAGATAGATACAAGAACCACACCTACAATTCAATTATAAAACAAGATTCTCTCTCTCCTCATTTGGCTTTTAGGTAGCATTATTATTTTAAAAAATAATAAAAAAATCTTTTAAATAAAGAATAATTCCATTTTTTAGCAAAATAATAATGCTATTTATTTTAAAATAAAATTCAAATGATGTACGTAGTAGATGAAATGATATGTATTTATTAAATAATAAATATTTAAATTATATAAATAAAAATAGTTCACTTCAACTACTCCAAAGTCACCAACCTTTTCTTACCTGAGGTGGTTGGCATCAAGTATTCCTTTAACTTTAGTGTTATTTTATATTATTTATTAATTATTTTATTTACGACTTTTAATAATTGAGATTTTATTTCATATATACATCAATTATAATATATTAATTATCTATTAAATAAATTTAAAGAGTTAAATAGTATATAATAAAAGTAGCTAAGCATGGAGCCAAATTTAAAGAGACAGTGACAACTAAGTCAGAAAGAACGACCTCAAGTTTTCCAATACGCACCTAGTATTACAAACCACACTATACCATGCCCACTTTCTGTCACTAGGTTTTGAACTTGAGTAAGCAATCAAATAAAGCAACCTAGGCAGACCCCTGCGGGCACACGGGCTCGTCCTATATGCATATTATGACATCTCATTAAACAAAAAAGAATACAAAAATTTATTCCCCCTACCGTCATGCATATGCCAGAAGAGTCGACCGGAGAAGATGGAGAGAAGGGTATTTTTGTAAATACAGAAAGAATGGTTCAGAACCTGAAATTATTTTAGTAGTCTTTGTCAAAGGCTCCTTAATGGGATTTTGACCAATGGAGAACAAGGGGAGTGGAGGGAAGTGAAGGGACAACTCTCAAAATTAAAAACAATATTATTTTCTTTACGAGATTTTTCTAAATTTGAGATTGCTTCGTAATTACTTAAACCTATTATAAATATCATAACATACCATTGTTTATATGATAAATTTTTTAAATTAATTAAAATAAAATTTTGAAATGAATAGTATTACTTTAAAATTATAAAATAATAATAAAAATTCTTAAAAACAGAAAATTATAATATGGGTTAAATCTAAATTAGTGAAATAATAAACCAAAAAAAATCCATTATTATTATTTTAAGTGTTGATGATTGTGCTTATGACTAAATTAGTGTAATGAGTAAAGGGTCGGCAGCTGCCCACAAATTTCAAATGAACAATTAATAAATATTCACACGGAATCTTACAATATATAAATATCACATCAATAAAAAGTTTATAATATGGAAACAATAAAAACAATATTTTAATTTTAAAGTTTTTAATACCACTTTTATAAAGAAATAGAAATATTAATAAAAATTTTTGATATATATAAGAGTTTTTAAGAAACTTAAATTTTTAATTTAAAATAATAATACAATTTTTTAATTATTAAATTAATGTAATTTAAGGGTAGATAAAATAATTAACTTAATAATTTTCAATCAATAATTAAAATTTATAATTTTGTAATTCTTTATTTAGGTTGTATGTATCTATCTATCTATCGTGATTACTCCGGTAGCACTTTGAATGACACTGTGATAGCTACTTGTGTGTACCCTTTCAATTTTCCTTTATGTGGGGTAGCTTTAATGTTTCAAATTTCTCAAATAATGGGACAAAAATTTCAAAATAATTAATGTATAGATAGAGATAAGAATATTAATTATATAGGATAACAATACTTTATTCATTAGTAGAGATCTATCACAATAATAAATAAGAAAATAAAATTTATTTTAGTTTCTTAAGTTTGTTGAAATAACAAATTAATTTTTTATTAGTTGTTTTTCTTAAAAAAAAAAAAAAGTAGTCTTTATAAGAATTGATTGGTTAAAAATTATTAAATTATTTCTTTAAATATTGTTTTAGCTACCCCTTGATTATATATAATGTTTTAATTTTAATGATAAATTTTCAAAAGAGGAAAAAATAAATACATTCTTAAATTTTGGTCAAATATATATTTTAATTTTATTATTTTTAAAAATATTTAAGCAAATGCTAGTACTTACTTTAATAAGTGGATTTGGGATAATAAGTGGATTTGCGGTTAAAAAAATTAATAGTTTAATATATTTAACTTTTAACCTACTTATAATTGATCAAATATCACAATAATTATAATATATAATGAAAAGTATCTAAATTAGTAAAAAATTTAAATATAAGAATGTTTATGAGTATTTTTGATAATAAAAATATTAAAATATATATTTAACCAAAATTTTAAAATTATATATCATACCCTAATTCGTGGAGTCTATACGTAACAATTACCGTAAGCCCTTATAATATATTCTAATATTCTAAAATGCACCATAAGAACCTACGAAGCTACTTAAAAGACATATCATAATAAATCTCATTTATAAAAATAGCTTATTATCGTACATTCATCCATCTTAAAATATAAATCAACTATTTTGAAAACAAATCGTCGCAATTTAAAAAGTATTCAAATCATGATCATTTTACAAATATGATTTTTAAATTTTTAGAAAATACATAAATATAATAAATAATATCTTAGTAGATATAAATAAACTTATTAGGAGAGTTAAAAAAAGAGATCCTACCAAAGTCACTCAAACTCTCAATATGCAAGCTATCACCGCTTCACTTTCGCATACGTTTATCAAGAACTTGAAATGTGAGTGAGGGGGTGAGTATACTTAATATATTCTGTAAGTAAATTAATAAATAATAATATTTAAATAAGTATTTTAATTTTAAAGCATACTAAGATGAGAAAATTCAAATAAACTAAGTTTAAAAATTATTTGCATTTATTTAAAATCACGATCTATGTTTAAAAAAATAATTGGGCTGGTTAACTTTTTCAATGATTGAAAGAGATATGTGCTTTAAAAGTCAATTAACTTGTAATTCTAATTTTATAAATCTCTTGTAAATCTTATGATTAATAAAATAGTACTTTTTATTATATTTATATATAAGTTTGATTTACATATGATAATGTTTATGAAACGTATGCAATACACACTATTATAATAAGTCATATTTATAAGATTATGTATTGGTAGTTTATTTTTAAATGTTTCTAGGTATAGAACTATGAATTAAAGTATTCATAGTGTTGAATAAACTAGTATAAACTATTTTTACTCTATATGATAGAGAGTTATTAATCTTATAAATTACTTATGTGGTAACAGTAAAAGAAGTGTATAGGTGCTCATTAGTTAATTATGAGTTCATTAAACAGACTCACACGATTTGCCTAAAAGTTAATTACACTTAATCATCAATTAGATATTCGTTGTATCAGTTGTATAAATAATTATTAGACTTTAAAATATTATGTTTATCTTGTAAATAAATTATCATACTTTAATACTATTTAAGACAAGTCTAAATTAAGACTTGTAATACGTAATTATTAGGTATGGTAAAATATTTATGGAGATATGTGATGTTTGACTAAGGATCCATCGGTCTTAGTATTTAAGATAGAATACTTTATGAAAATAATTCAGATTTCACTTATAAAATTCTCGATTGGGATAATATATTATGTTTAATTAAGAATTATGCTTATAATAATAATAATATACAGTAGAATCATTGTATGATATTTATTATACATAACAGCGAATCTAAAAAAATTTGACGATAATAGCATACCCCCGATTTAATTAGAGCATTATATGACAAAAAGATTAAATTACACGATAACTAATAACAGAAAAGTCCATCAATTAAAGTTTTGTAATTCATTATAATTTGGGAGTCATATTACCTGGCTAGGTGTCAATATTAGTATATAAATATATTTAAGTAATCTTATTAAAGATTAATTAAATAAAAAAGGCTAGGTGTCAATATTATTATGTAGATATATTTAAGTAATCTTATTAAAGATTAATTAAATAAAAAAAATTAAAAAGGTTAATTTAAAAATTCAAGATCATTATATTTATAGTAATCATTTTTTACGAAAGTTGTGAGGTGTTAAATACATTTTCTATGCTTAATTAAATCCCTGAGCTTAAAATTTAATATTTTAGATGATTTATTCTACTATTATTTGGATAGATAATAATTTTATTTTTTCATTCAGTTTTTAAAAGATATTAACAGATACTACCCAGGGCAAGTCTAAATTAAGACTTGTGATAGATAGTTATTAGTTATAGTAAGATATTTATGAAGATGTATGAATGTTCAACTAAGGATCCGTAAGCATTTGTATTTAAGGTAGAATATTTTATAAAAATAATTTAAATTTGACTCATAAAATTTTCGGTTAGAGTAATATATTATATTTAATTAAGAAGTATGCTCTCAATAATAATATATAATATAGTCATTATATAATATTATTACATATAACATCGAATTTAAGAGAACTTAATAATAATAGCATATTCTTAATTTGATCGGAGTATTATATAATGAAAAGATTAAATTACATAATAACTAATGATGAAAATGTTCACTAATTAAACTTTTGTACCTTATTATAATTCAAGAGCTATATTGCATGACTAAGTATCAATATTAGTTTGTAGATATATTTAATTAATCTTATTAAAGATTAATTAAATAAAAATAGTTAAAAAAGTTAATTAAAAAATTATGTCTACTACTAACTTTACGGTGAACCTATTGAATCTTGTCATAAATTATTTTTTTCTAGTTAAATTATACAATACTTAAATATATTAAGTTAAGGTTATTTGATTAGTTCACCTAAGTTTATGTATAGTATAAGCGATTGTATGACAAACATTTTATCCAAACAAATGATATGTTGACAAATGGTATAATCTTGATCTTACACTTATATAACAAATGTAAGGTGGATATGCATGAAATATGTATTCATTTTGATCACACATTTGGCACCTATATTTTTTATGTAATTTATTTAATTAATTCTTAATTAAATTAAAAAATATATAAATAAAATTATCAATTATTTTTATTATAAAAATAGAGATGAAAAGGGAAAGAAAAGAGGTTTTCTTCTTTATTATTGCTACCGCTTTCATTAAGCATAAGAGTAATCAAATTTCGATCATTTTGAGAAATTGAAACTTGATTTAAGGGTTCTTAGATGTGATCTAAATATTTGCGTGATTAATTTCAAGTATTGAAATTAAACTTTTAAATGTTGAAAATCTAGAATTTTGTTGAAAATTTAATTCAATTAAAAGAGTTTTGATTGAATATTTGTAAAGTCAAAAGAGAAAAAAAGATAAATAGGGGCATCACTTACTAGAAGAGTTCCTAATTTGAATTTCTAAGACTTTTAAGTATTGAACCAAAGTGCAAAAGGTTAAACTTAATAGAAAAGAGCTTGGAAGCAAAGGTATGATTTTATGAAAAATTTTAATTTATTCATGTTAACTCAATACTTAGATCTTTAGTATACAAAATTAAATTCATATTTTAGAAAAATTTGCATTCTAGAAACTCAAAATTGTATTAGAGCATAAGGGCTATGTATTGAGTTGATTATGGATTTGAGATGATTTGTTGATGAATTGAGTTTAAATTTCAGAAAAAATTAGACTAATTTCGATTTTAATAGGCCAAGTTTATGTGAAATAATTTGTGAGTGTTGAGTGCCCTATTATGTGATTATTTTATATTGATATCAAAGTATTTGAATTCTAAAAAATTTAAGATTAAATAATACTTTGGTGTTGTCGAAATTGTATTTGCAAAAACAGTTTGCGATAGGTAATAAACGGCAATTTCAAAAATATTTCAAAAATTTTCTATTACGAGTGTTTTTTATAAGTTGGAAAACTACATGATGGCTATTTTGAACCAATTATGAATTATTTTGAACTTCTATTAGGTGTTCAATTGTTGGATGCCAAGTATAAGTGATAATTTTGACAAAAATGAGCATATATAAAAAAATGTCCAGAATGTATTTGATTGTTAAATAAATTTCGAAAAATAGTTCCAAATGCCTCTCACATCATCTAAATAATCTATTTAGGTTAAATTTATCATAATATAATGTTTCAAAAATTATTAAAGAGTCGTTTAATTTGCGAAAACTTAGCGACAAAAGTTGTCAAAAATTGCTAAGTTAATCTAAAGGCTCAATTATGTATGACATGATGCTTGTTCATTATACGAGAATTTTCTATGAAATTATCATA